>JASDQU010103584.1:173153-233841 GCA_032191745.1 Picea mariana | reverse complement strand
TATGCGTCCTCCCAGGTCGCCGAGTGTGGACTATAACTGTCCCACTGGAACTTGACTTGATCTACCGTTCAACGTCGTAAATGTCGAACACGATGATCTAAGATGTGAACCGGCTCTGCCGTGAGTTCTCCCTTGTCCGATACCTGCAAGGAACTCATGTTAATCACGTATGTAGGATCACTAATATAATGTCTCAAAATAGATACATGAAAAACATCATGCATACGCCTCAAAGAATCAGGCAAGGCTAGTCGATAGGCCATGGGCCCCTTTCTCTCCATGATCTTGAAAGGTCCCATGAACCTAGGAGAGAGTTTATCTCCCTTTCCAAACTTGATCGAACTCTTATGTGGTTTAACTCGCAAGAATAATCGATCACCGACCTCGTAACTACGGTCGTCTCAGTGTGCATCGACATAACTCTTCTGTCGATCCTGCGCTTCTTTTATCCTTTGTCTTATGGTTTGCATTTTCTCTTCCATTTCTTGGATTGCTTCTGGTCCCACTAGGACCCTATCCTCAAGCCGACCCCAAATCAAGGGCATCTAACACGGTCGCCCATAAAGAAAATCAAAAGGCGCCATCTTAATGGTTCTTTGGTAACTGTTGTTGTAAGCGAACTCTACTAGAGGCAAGAATTCCTCCCAACTCTTTTGTTGGTACATCACATACATGCACAACATGTCTTCCAAGGTTTGGTTCATTCATTCGGTTTGTCCGTCAATATCTGGGTGATATGCAGTACTAAAATTGAGTTGGGTTCCCAAGGCCTCTTGAAAACTCGTCCAAAATCGTCCAATAAACACCGATTCTCGATCAGATATAATCTTCTTAGGCACACCATGCAGCCTCACAATCTCACTGATGAAAACTCTCACTATGTCAGGTGCCTGATACGTCATATGTATAGGAATAAAGTAAGCACTCTTCGTCAGAGTGTCTACCACTACAAAAATCGAGTCATGTCTCCTTGCCATTAGTGGCAATCCAACAATAAAATCCATTGAAATAACTTCCCATTTCGATTCTGGAATGGCATGTGGTTGAAGTAATCCTGTCGGGTGTCTATGTTCAGCCTTTACCTGCTGACACTCTAGACATCTGGCCACATAGTTGACTATGTTAGCCTTCATTCCCTTCTAGAAGAATAAGGGTTTAAGGTCTACCCTCATCTTCGAGACTCCTAGGTGAGCCATGTAAACTGCTCTATGAGCCTCTCTCAGGATCAACATCCTCAACTCATCATTTGGCGGTACGTAAATTTGACCTACAAACCTCAATAACCCATCGCTATCAAAAGAAAATCCCTCATATCTTGGTACCATCATTGTGTTTTGTCCGATAAAACCCTCGACTTCTTTGTACTAGTCATCATCACGCTGTAAGGTGAGAATCTTCTCATGTATATTCGTCTAAATAGGCAACACCAAAAATATGCGTGGTCTCTGACTCAAAGTGTCAGCCACTCGATTCACTGTTCCCTTTATGTAAGTAATATCAAAGTCGTACTCGCTAAGCAATTTCGACCAACGTCGTTGTCGCGCGTTCAGGTCGCTTTGCGTGAAAATGTATTGCAGCCCACAATGATCAGTCTTTAATTCAATTTTTTGTCCAACAAGGTAGTGTCTCCAAACCTTCAAGGCATATACAATGGCTAATAACTCCAAATCGTGCGTTGCGTATTTCTCCTCATGCCTTCTCAGCTTCCTCTAAATGTAAGCAATCACTCATTCATCTTGCATCAAGACTCTGCCTAAACCTTCCTTGGATGCGTCAGTGCATACCAAGAAGTTTTCATCCATGTCAGGGACCTTTAGTATCGATGCTATTGTCAACAACTCTTTAAGCCTCCGAAATGCTTCAGTGCATTTCTCCATCCAGACAAACTTCTTGTTTTTCTTCTGCAATTTTGTGATCGGATTTGCTATATTCGAAAATCCATCGACAAACCATCGATAGTATCCTACTAAAGCCATAAAACTACTGACTTTTGTGACATTTGTCGGTGCAGGCCATTCCATAATAGAATCAACCTTGGCTGGATCCATGGCGATACCTTCGCTGGAGATGACATGCCCTAAGTAGTGAATCCTCTATTGATAAAAATACCATTTGGAAAACTTCCCATACAATTTGTGCTCTAGTAGACACTGTAGTACCAAGAGCAAGTGCTCGTCATGCTCTTCCGTCGTCTGAGAGTAGATCAAGATATCATCAATGAATACTTGGATGAACTTGTCCAAGTACTCGCGGAATACCCCGTTCATCAAACTCATGAATACCCTTGGGGCGTTTGTCAATCCAAATGGTAAAACAGTAAACTCGTAATGTCCAAATCTCTTCTTAAAGGCGGTCTTAGGGACGTCATCCTCCTTGATCCATAACTGGTGATACCCTGATCACAAATCGATCTTGGATAACACTATCACACCCTTCATTTGATCGAACAAATCATCAATTCTTGGTAAGGGATATTGATTCTTGATTGTGGCCTTGTTCAGTTGACGGTAGTCAATGTAAAGCCTCCACGATCCATCCTTCTTTCGATTGAAAATGACCGGTGCACCCCACGGTGACACACTAGGGCATATCAGTCCCAGGTCCAGCAACTCCTTCAGTTGCATTTTCAACTCCTGCAATTTCAGGGTCAACATCCAATAAGGCGTTCCTGCTATCGGTTTGGTCCCCGGTTTCAGGTCTATGGTAAACTCCAGTTCCCTTTCCAGTGGCATCCTAGGCAACTCCTATGGAAATACGTCTGCAAACTACTTCACCACTGGAAGGTGTTCTAGACCTTCTGCTACTCCCTTCTCATTTAGTGCGAGGATCGCATAAATTTTGCACCCCTTGTGCATACTCTTCCGTAATTGTAAGGAAGAAACGAACCGCAGGGAAACTCCCTGGTTCCATCCTACAATCACACATATCTGTCCTTCGCCATCAACCAAGCTCAACCATTTCATCTTATAGTTGAGTATTGCCTCATGCGATTCCAACCAATCCATACTGATCACGATGTCATAAGATCCTAAGATCATGATGTACAAGTTGACCCTCATGACAAACTCTCCCAGGTTAAGGGCACAACCTGTAACCTTTCCTCCAACCTTTTGTTTGGCTCCCGAAGCCATCTCCACGAAGCTAAACTCATCCTGTTCGATTACCTTTACCTTAATCCTTTTTAGCACTGTACCAGAAATGAAACTCTCAGTAGCACCTGGGTTTATCAAAATACTAAGGGTCTGGTCAGTGACAGTACCTATCATCTCGAGCATAGTCGATTGGTGCTCTGCCTGGCGGTTATTCACCGCTTCATGAATCCGATGGGCCTTGCCCATATCTCCCACTGTGGTGGGTCCAGCTGATCCGGACGCCCTGGTCCTCTCCACAGGACAGTCGCGCTGGTAGTGTGGCTCCCCACATGTCCAACACCCCTTCTTCGGCCCAGTAGTACTGGTACTGGAAGAAGAAGATGACTGCCCACTGGCCTGAAACCCTAGTTTGTTTTGCTGAACAGGCCTAAACTGTTGCTGCTGTGAGCGACGCTGCTATGGGTGCTGTGGTCCTCGATAAGGTGTCTGCTGCTGAGGCGATGGTCATTGGGGTGTAGAAAAAGTGGATCCCCTCTAGAAGCCACGATATCCCGGCGTATGTCTCACTGGTGTCTGACGCTGTAGTGTACCAAATGAACGCTGCCCGGCTAGTCTTGCTGGAGTCTTGGTCTAACCCCCACTGGTAAGCTCCTCCTCTGCTATGAGGGCCTTTTGGACAACGTTGTGCAAGGTTTGAGGCATCAAGATCCTAACCTTTTCACGCAGGTTGTCGTTAAGGCCAAACATGAACCTGTTGACTTTGACCTTCTCAGTGTTAAGGTCTAGATCATACCGAAGTAGCTCCATAAAACATGCCTCGTAATCGGGCACCATACGAGCTCCCTGTCATAATGCGTTGAACTCATTGAGCTGACACTCAATGAATTCCTCTGAAAGGTACCTCTCTCGGAACCGTTCCTCAAATAGTTCCCATGACACGTCTTCAATGACCAAGTTCAGCTACGGTAGGAGCGTCTTCCAGCATAGAAGAGTGCTCCCCTTCAGTTGAAATACCACCATGTGGACCTTCGTGTTGGAGGTATAATCGCGAAGTGCAAAGAACATTGCCATATTCTCCAACCATGCCTTGGCAGCAGCGCCATCCAGGGCACCAAATAACTTGGGAAATTTTACCTTCTCGAGTTCACGGTGGATGCTACCTGTAACGGTCAGTGCGCGCGGTGAAACCTCAGCGGGCGCTAGCGCCCTGGCCTTGTCTCTGTCCAATCAACTGATCAATTCCTCAGACATGCACTAAAAGGACCTCATCATCTTGACCATGTCTCTAACTGCTATCTTCTCCTGTCCGAGAACCTTCTCGCCTCCTTGGGGGTTAGACCCCTCAGGCATGGATGCTACTGGAGGCGTCGCGCCTCCTCCCCTAGCACCCCGTCGTCTGCCTCCGCGGCGTCCTCTAACCATGATTACCTGCACACACACAATGAAATCGACCAACAATAGTATAATAAAATCAACTCATGTCAACGAAATCCGTAGTGAATCCCAAGTCACGGGTCAAACCTCGCTCTGATACCATATGTAGCGACCCTCCTCTTGCTACCACAACAACTTGGATAACAGGTGCAATTTTTTTTTGTTTTTTGTTTAAGGTGTGTACGCGTGTGTAAAAAGGAACAGACACACTTGACTCTACATCACCACTYGAAAACCAACATGACATAACCACGATGATCACAACAAGAAGACCGAAGGCGTACAACAAGTCTGCAAGCAACAACAACCATAGACATAAGGCGCACAACAGGTAACCACAAACATTAACGACAATACTGGGTCATGCACAATACGAACATAGAAGCAAGAATCCATGGTAGTAGATTTCACTATTTCTGCACAGGAAAGCAGGGTGTTTAATCTTAGTTCTCTGCTCTGGAGAGAGAAGGTCAGATAAGCTCCTGGCTGACTTCTCAGGCAGAAACTAGTAATCTCCGTCAGGTGTGTCGCAAGAGTGGAAACCCTGCCTTTAAAGGGCCCGAGACTCTTGATACGGCACCAGATTCTTTACACAAAAAAATAATCACACACATAGCCTTATATACTAAGGATACCGGAATATGTCCACAACCCGCCCAACACAAGCAGACCAAGCAAAAAGATTTACAACCATGTACAATAAGGGTTAAAGAACGACAATCCTCAAAGGGAAGCGTAAGCTAAAAATGACCTCATCAACTACCCAACCAGTAATCCTGGCTAATGGTCAATACCTATGATCTAAAAGGACGCTAATCACCGATCACTGAACCATCTAAGTTTATCGTAGTTTTACATCCTGATGGCAGGTCATAAATCAAATTGTCCTTTTACAACTTTATGTTAGTATTGAATCATTTAAAAACTCAATAAGTCAACATGTAAACTTCAATTTAGCATTAAGAATTGATCTACATTAAGGGTTTAACAAATTAAAAACAATATGCCCAGTCATAATATCTAAACAATCCCATCTTTAATAAATGCATAAATGAGTAAATCCCTTCTTAAATGAATAAATAAAAGAATACATCTAGACATATCTATTTTCCTTTAACTTATAACTTAGCTTCTGCTTACTAATGATGTTTATCATTTGGTTTGAATATTGTTTCTAACTAAGTCAGTTGATAATATCAACATGCTCAAATGTTCCATGAGAGTTTATATACTTTATCCAATAGAGTTTTCCATCACTTGTTTATCACAAGTGGAATGAAAGGTTCAATTATTTTTAATTAAAATGTTTTAAAAATCAAAAGTGGATAGAAAAACTCATAATTTTTATTTGGAAATAATTTTCGAAATAGAAAAAGAGTGTTAATGCAAGTGCATTGTCTCGAACTAAGAGATGAATTTACATGCAATGTTTTTCCATTGTAGTTTCTTTTTCTATGTGGAAGGTTCTCCCTTATATTCAATAGTATAAAAAGATTTTACAAGGTGGCGATCGAAATGCTCATATACAGAGACCTGTATGCTGTAGATAGCACACAACTTGTTAAATGTTGGTAGAAAAATGTCAAACTTTGCAACAGCCAATTTATTAACCACATAACCCTTCCACGAGAAGTGATGAACAATGATATAACAAGGTATATATTATATTGACACAAGCCAAAAACCCAGAAGTGAAGTCAGGTCCTATGCAGGTGAATTTAATGAACGGTGATAAAAAAAATATCGCGCCAGCAAAATTTGCGGAGGGATTTAAAATTTTAAAGGGTTACAGTGGAAGACTGTAGGAAAGGATGTGGGTAAAATAATAAGGGCGTAGTGTGCACTGCAGTCAAGGTTAGGATTGGCACACCTATCCAGAAGAACACTGGCAAAGGAATCAGCAAGAGAAAAACGCAGAGGTGTTGCGTAGGCAACCTCTTGACAGAGGATAACGACAATGTTCAAGCAGAGATTACGCCGGTGACTTCGCTGAGGGAAAATAGATTCTTTAGGGAATCATCTTGTGGCCAGAAAGTAAGGGACTCAGGGTGAGAGACAATCTCATGCTTAGGAAAAAGTTTAAAAATAAATCATCATATAATTTGGGTGATAGTTGACAGCTATTCTGGTGAGGGTATACCCACACATTACCAGCGCACAGAAGGGAGATTTACACAAAAACGTGTATCAAGAACTTACCACCACACCATAGAAAAAAGGACGCCCACATTACAATCAATGCCCACTGTCACAAATGAAACACGCCCCCAACCATGATTAAATACCCACAAAAATACAATGCCCGCAGTCATAGAAAATGTCTGCAATAGATTCGAACGCCCATACAGAAAGAAAACACCCACATAATGTAAATACACCAACAGAAAGTAAAAATGCCCCCGACAGTGTAGAAAGAACATGGATGAATGGTAAAATGCCCTCGGTGAGATTGAATGCCCACAGAGAACGAATTCACCCACAGAGAAAATAAAAACACAAAGATATAATCAAATTGTAGAGACACCGTTCGATTGCTGGGCGAAGAGGAAAATGCAGTTGATTAAAGGAGGGCCAATCAGCATAGAAACACTATGTAGTTCATGGTTGGGGGCTGCAAAAGGTTTGGGCGCATCAATCTAAGGGTAACTTAAAATAAAAAGTTAAAAAAAAAACACAGGCCTTCACATACTCTTCGGCAGAGGTAAGAGACAACAAGTTTTATTAAAAATTTGTCAACTCGCAACCATTCATTTAACAAAGGCCTTATTGCCAGATCTGAATATAGTGGCAGTAAGTAAATTTCAGAGCATAAAATCTAATTCCTGGAGTTCATTACAATTTCCCAAACAAACTTCATTTCATCAATGCATAACAAATCTTTACAATTTCCAAACGAAGCTTCATTACAGAAATCTTTTGCCAAAAACACAAACGTAGCGATGTATAGCAGCAATGCCGAGAAATCCTTTAAACCGACGTAGAGAAGGATTCATATACAACTTTAAGCATTTCACATTATTCTTAAACAACAAACCTACTTGTGTACCTGTGACCAACGGAGAGTAACCTGAAGGCACAATCCCGCACTTGAGCTCCATGCCGCTCCCGCTCATCGACCGTCGAGACTACACCGGTACCTCCCAGCCAATAGCTAGGGGTACTCTGCTTCCCCCTTAGCCCCCCGAGCCGCAAAGGGGCCACACACAGTCCATATGGTAGATCTAGCTTCCCGGCTCACCTCGCAAGGCTGAGCTACCACTCCTAACCGAGCTGGAAAATCCCAACTCCTCACAAGCAAACAATCAAGTTCAAATCTGGCAGAATAATGTTACCCTCATAACCCCTCCCCCATCTTTCTCATCTACCTTTCTTTTATAGAGTTTTGATGCCCCCCCCTTGCCCTAAATCACATTTCATTTAAGTTTTAATGAAAACCCTTCAAAAATTCTCTATCTTACAAGTGTCACTCATCCCCCACGTTCCTCCAAAATTATTTTCTTTAAATTTATTAAAAGGCTCATTTCCTTATTTTTATTATTCCCTTTCTTTTTTTTTCTCTTTTTAAACCAAAAAAGGTAAATGCGTTAATTAATCATTTCATTTATTATTTATTTAATTATGTTTTGTTCTTTCACAAGTTAGGAAATAATTTCTTCTTTGCAAAATTTTAAAACCATTAGTTTTAATTTAATTCTTACCCTCATTATTTACCCCAAGAATTTTATGAAGACCTAATTATTACTTAAGAGGGTTTTTGTTTGAATTTTTATTTTTATACCAGGGCCTTTTTCTTTAAGGTTACACTAAAATTTTTACCCTAGAAAAGTCTTAGGCTTAGGACTTAGATTCTGAGCTAGGTGACAATTGGTTAGGGGAGTTGTTTAAGGATTTCTTAAGGTGTTAGTGTCTTAGGGCCGTCTAGGTTTATTTCTTCCTCATCATGAGGGTGACGTGCCCTTTAGGACGCACTACATGCTCCAAGGGTGCCACTCGCCTTGTTTGTTTCTTTTGCGCAACGTTCCCTTCAGGATGTACCACGTGCTCCAAGGGTGCCACTCACTTCTTATGTTTCTTTTACGCGACGTTCTCTTCAAGATGCACCACGTGCTCCAAGGGTGCCACTCGCTGACTTGACTGATTGGTAGACATCTATAACCCCTGGAGTCAACACTCCACTAGGTGAACTTGTGGGAGACTAAGGGCTCTAAGGAATAAGGCCCCCCGTTGTATTGCGCACCCCTTAGAATCATCGCGAGCGACTGTTGCAGTCTTCCCTCACGCCATCGTGGATCCTCTTGAACTAGGTAATCGTTAACCTACAGTTCGAGCCACAACGAGAGTGCTAGTAGGCTGTGGTAGGGCTGTTGTCCACACTTCTCCCTCAACCTCTCTAGAAACCATGTGTGGCCCCTTTACTCCATATGTGAGTTTGGTCGGCAAGCTATCGTCAGCCTGCATCATCAACAATCGTGTCAGAACATGTCAATCATCAAATCATCAAATCAATGAAATATCACAATAAATAAATCAACCCAATTAACACACTCTCTGACTCAATCCAGAGTCCAAGGGGTTCCACCGATGCCTCTGCATCATCAAGGTCCAAAACCCTGCACATTCAAGAAAACTGAGTCAATAGCACCTGTCTACATGAAATAGTAAAACATCATGTCATCTATCATAATGCATCATAATCAAGATAAATGTTTTAACATCAGAAAAGTCCAGATCACTTGCGAGCAAGTGTCCTTAAATAATAAGTTTTCTTAGTGCGCCAGAGCGGGATGTTACAATTTTCTTTTGCAGGTATGAAGTGATGTATCTTAAAGATATGGCTTAGAGTCCAAAATTTTCAAGTTAAATGTTTTAATCAAGCCTCCTAGTTTTTTTTATCATTCTTAAATGGATGTGGAATCTATGTATTTGGTGGTGCAACTATTCAAACTTTCATTATATATATATATATATATATATATATATATATATATATATATATATAATGAAAGTTTGAATAGTTGCACCACCAAATACTATATGGAACTCAAAATATGAATTTATTGTTTGATCTTTGATTTCACTTATATTGTTTATGATGATGAAAGGATAATTTATGTTTTATGGTCAACTTATAATTTCAATTTTTATGATTTGGTAAAAGGTTAATTTATCTTTTATGATAATGTGCTGAAATTAAAAATGTTTTATTTCATTTTATTTATAAACATCATTGTATAAACATCATTTTACTATGTCAAGTAGAGATGATTCTGTATATAGTGGAGTCGATTATGTAGTGATGGGAGATCTAGGTAGTTATCAAATTATAGTTTCTAACTTATAATTTAAATTTTATTTGATTTGGAAATATGGTTGAAAATAGTCAAACAAGTCATCAAAATATAGTTTCCCACTTTGGATCCCCTTACTCCAAATGACACTCAGAGATGAGGGTTAAGGACTAGAGGGTTTCTTAAGTTAGGTTTCTGACTTCTCAATTTCCTCATATTAATGATATTAGAATGGAAAAAACAACAAACAATATTGTATATTAAAAACATATGAGATCTTCTTATGAGAGTGAAAACATAAAAAGAAAGTCTGAGTCCATGGTGATGAAAAATTAGTATTATACTACCAAGTAAAAGCCATTTTTCATTGGCTGATATGGGTTTTATTTCATTCCATTCAAGAGATAATCAATTGAATATAACAATGAAAATTGTAAATTTAAGCATATTGAGCATCGCATCAATCTAGGCCCCTCCTTTATTTTGATAGGGTGTAGACTCCTATCAATCCAAAATTTAGTAAAATCTATGAACTCAAAATTGAAAATTCACAATGAAATGATAGTCTAGAACTAAATTTGTTATGGTCATCCTTGGTTTCTTTATTGAAAATTCACAATGAAATGACAGTCCAACACTAAATTGGTTATGTTCATTTTTGGTTTCTATTCTAGCTTTAAATATATTTATTCAAAAAAATGTGAAATACAAATATGTACTTTGAAATAAATATTGAAATAAAAACATGATCTATAACATATTTTAAGATGTAAAATTAAAATACACTTTAATATAAGTAGTTTGTTTTCATTAAAATTTATATTGATATAGATTGTTTACGTATCAAAAAGTGTAACAACCCTAGTTAAATAATTAATTGTCATAGTTAAATATTTTCTTAAAGTATATTAGTTGATGCAGGAGCATCGCTCACTCAATCAAGAGAGCCAGCATAGAGCAAAGAAAATAGCTGGACAGTGCCAGCACTGAATTTTGAAACACCTTGATATTTGTAGCGCCAAGCATTAATGAGTTGATGTAATGAAGCGCACTTGTATTGTATTGTAGATAGGAAGGCATTTAATAGTTTTAATGCTGTTAGATAGGAATTTATTGTAGATTTGATAGTTTCAGATTTCGAGAGGGAAAATGGAATATAGGCACCCTCCTTTGTACATTGTAACATTAGCATGGATCAAGCATTCTGAAGAGGAGAGAAAAGCAAAGAACTTGTAGAGAGCCCTCATGTACAGATTGGATTAATAGAGAGATCTTTTGATTTAATTTCATGACTGGTGCTGTTTCTCAGTGTATGTGGCTTATATGCCTGTGAATGTTTGTTTCCTTTGTATGTATTTGCTCTGAATATGTTGTACAGGTGATTTCAGGATTTTAACTGAAGTCTGAGAGCAAGAATAAGTTTCAATTGTTTCTCTGTTTGGGCCAGGAGATTCCTGCATAGAGTGCAGTTGAATTCCTCCGCATAGAGTGCGTTGAGGAGGCTAGACAGGAAACTCTTATTCTCATCTGGGCAAAGCTGAGTTGGGTCATCAGAGTGTGCAGGAGAAGTGCAGGCGGGTTTGAAGTCCCAGTAGTGAATCTGAGCAGGAGTGAGTAGGGACTATCGTTGCCGAGAGCGCATAGGGTCCAAAGAATCCAACACTTGGAAGAGTGATTGGATACCGAGCGCAAAGAGTGCGCCAACTCTCAGTTAAGCGAGTAGGGACTATCGTTGTCGGGAGCGCACAGGGTCCAGAGAATCCAACACTTGGAAGAGTGATTGGATACCGAGCGCAAAGAGTGTGCCAACTCTTAGTTGAAGGAGCGGGAGAAGTTCCAACCAGGAAGGAACTTTGAAGTGGAGGAAATCATCCAGGTGGAGAGTTAACGGCTAGGGTTTGTAGGCGAGGCTCACAAAATCCCGTTGATCGTAGGATCTTAGAGAAGCTGCATGGAAGTTAACCCGTATGCACAGGAGGGATCAAAGCCCATCGGGGTTTGGCGTTCGGCGGTTGACAGGATAAGAGTTTCATGATTGTCAAAATGGCGATCCGCGATTTCCCGAATGAACGGGAGCCGTTGAACATCAGAGGGACAGGTGGCACAAGATCTTGGGGAGTCAGGACTCAGCACTTCGATGTTTTCAGAGTCAAAAGTACCATGGAGAAAGAGCGAACCCCCGAGTTGTGATGGGTCCCACGGGAACAGCGTAGAGAACTAACACGTGGCATCATGCATCATCATTCGGGGTTTTGAAAGGTGAATGAATCATAACCTTTCATATGCCGATTTCCCAATAGGGAAATCCCCGACAGGGCGGAGGCATTGACCATTGGAAATTGGGGTTCAGGACTTGGAATTGCACAAGAACGTGCACACAGAAATCGCAAAATCGCGAGGGTCGATTCCCCGATTTATGAAGGGCAGATCGTCGAAGGATTTTATTGTGGGTAACTCTCAAGGGGAGTTGGAAGAGCTTGGACTCTTCGGGCCTGTGAGAGAGAGAGAAGGTCCTGGTGGAGCGGCTGCTGCCGAGAGTGGTTGCACCAGAGTGGTATCAGAGCGGGAATTTCTTTTTCTTTCTGAAGCAGAAGAGGAACAGGAGGATACACCATGCCGTCGATATGAGAAAGGCAGTCACCTGATCATGAGGACAGGGATGCCTGAAGAAGGGGTAGACCAGCAGGTAACCCAGAGATGGAGCGTCAAATACGAGATCTCAAGGCGAGACTCGAAGAGATGGATACCAACCAAAGGCATGGAGTCAGCGCTGGAGAGTTCAGCAATTCCGAGGTTGAAGAAGAAGCTGGACACGATGCCAAAGAGGTCTCAGTAGAGGATGCTTCAACCGAATGGTTGATCAGAGCCATTTCAAGGATGAGCTCAAAGACGAATATGGACATTCCCATCTATGAGGGGAGTCTAAATGCAGAAGAGTTGCTGGATTGGATCCGAGCACTCGACACCTACTTCAATTACGAAGATATCGAAGAGGACAAGAAGGTAAGGCATGTTGTTACTAAGTTGAAAGGACATGCAGCCTTATGGTGGGATGAGTTGCAGGCTGATAGGCGCTGTAAAGGAAAACAGAAAATAAAGAACTGGGACAGGATGATTGCTAAGATGAAAGCGAAATTCATCCCGAGAGACTACCAGATCACTCTATTCAGGCGGATGCAGAACCTGAGACAGAAGTTAATGACGGTGAAGGAGTACACTGAGGAGTTCTATAGGCTCAACATCCGAGCAGGTCATCGAGAGAGTGATGACAAAAAGGTGGCGAGATACCCGAATGGTCTGAGGTATGACATTCAGGACGAGCTGAGCATGGTTACCATCCGAACAGTTGAGGATGCGTACCAGATGGCTCTAAAAGCTGAGGAGAAGCTGAGCCATAAGTAGGGACAGTGAGGGCGAGGCAGAAGCCAGCCCCAAGGCAAAGCAATTGCCCAAGAGAAAACTCAAAAGCCCAAGGAGGAGTGGAAGAGGCCTTAGGGAAAAGCTGAAAAAGGTGGAACCTCACAGCAGAGGCAACAACATGCTGAGCCGAAAAGGCAACAAGATGATCAGCAAGGAGGATATGCTGATGCCAACGCGTTTCCTCATACTCGAGGTAGAGGAAGAGGCCGAGGAGGAATCATCACATGTTTTACATGTGGAAAGGACAGACATAAAGCCGTGTATTGTCCAGATAGAAAAATGGATCGAGGAAAAGCTCACATTGCTGAGGCGTAGAGGCGTGATGTGGAGGATGAAGACACTGGAAGTGGGAAGTCATTGACAGTGCACAAAGTTCTCTTGAAACCCGAGAAGGAGGTGGAGGACACAGCGCAAATATGCAGACTGTTTATGACCATGTGCAAAACCAAAGGCTGGAAATGCAAGGTCATAGTGGACAGTGGAAGCACCAACAATCTCGTTTCGACCGAGATGGTGGAGAAATTAGAGCTGGAGACAAACAGGCACTCGATTCCATATAAAGTGTCATGGCTACAGAAAGGACACCAAGTAAGTGTTACGAAACAATGCTTGGTTGAATTTAAAATGGGTGAATATAAGGATAAAATTTTGTGTGATGTCATTCCTATGGACGTCTATCATGTATTGTTGGGTAGACCATGGCAGTTTGATAGGAATGTGGTTCATGATGGGAGGATGAACACATACACCTTGGAGAAGGATGGGAAAACACACACATTGTTGCCGATAACAGATAAGGAGGTGAAGCCGGAGGTGAGCAACACAATACTTCTTATGAGTGGGAAGGAGCTTCTCACAGAGATGGAGAAGAATGAAGATCCACAATTCTTTGTGGTTAGGAAGCCAAAGATTGTCCTGACAAGCACAAGAGTGGACGACTTGCCAGAGGAGATTCAGGAACTGCTGGGAGAGTTCGCTGATATCATCGTGGATGAACTACCTCATTCATTGCCACTGATGAGGAGTGTGAGTCACCACATTGACCTCATACTCGGAGCAAGTTTTCCAAATAAGGCTGCATACAGATTGACACCTCAAGAGAATGAGGAGGTCAAAAGGCAGGTACATGATTTGCTGGATAAAGGAATGGTGAGGGAAAGTCTTAGTCCATGTGTTGTTCCGACGGTACTAAGTTCGAAGAACGATGGAGGCTGGAGGATGTGTACAGACTCCAGAGCGATTAATAAGATTACCATCAGGTACAGATTTCCACTGCCGAGAATGGATGACTTGATGGATTTCCTGAGTGGGGAAAATTATTTTTCAAATATTGATCTCAAGAGTGGATATCATCAGATTCGGATGAGAGAGGGTGATGAATGGAAGACAACATTCAAGACAAACAAAGGTTTGTACGAATGGCTGGTCATGCCGTGTGGCTTAACAAACGCGCCGAGTACTTTCATGAGGCTGATGAATGAAGTCCAGAGGGAATTCATTGGCAAATTTGTTGTCGTATACCTGGACGATATACTAATTTTCAGTAAGACCAAGGATGAGCATTTGAAGCATTTGGCCATTGTGATGAGAAGACTACAGTAGGAGAAGCTGCTGATAAATTTGAAGAAGTGTTCCTTCATGCAGACAGAACTCATTTATTTGGGTTTTGTGATATCGATGAATGAATTGAAGATGGATCCCGAGAAGGTTGAAGTAATCAAGAATTGGCCATCGTCGAGGAATGTTTTTGAGGTCAGGAGTTTTCATGGTCTGGCTAGTTTCTACAGAAAATTCATTCGGAATTTTAGTGGAATTAGCGCCGCAATGATGGAAATAGTAAAGAAGCTGCATAAGGTTTTCCATTAGACAGTCGAGGCTGAGAGGAGCTTCAATCTGTTGAAGCGAAAGATAACAGAGCAACCAATTCTGGTGTTGCCCGATTTTCATAAGACCTTCCAAGTGAAGTGTGATGCCAGCGGGTATGTTGTTGGAGGGGTCTTGAGTCAGGATGATAGACCTATGGCATACTTCAGCGAAAAGCTGGATGATGCAAAACTAAAATACTCCACATACGATAAAGAGTTTTATGCCATCATACAGGCATTAAAGAAGTGGAGGCATTACTTAATACCCAAGGAATTCGTTTTGTATAGCGATAATCATGCATTGTAGTTTATAAGTCAACAGGAGAAGCTGAATCAAAAGCATGCAAAATGGGTAGAATACATGCAAAATTTTACATTTGTGATAAAGCACATTTCGGGGACTGCAAACAAGGTAGCTGATGCTTTGAGCAGGAAATGTTTATTGCTACAGGAATTCAGGGTCAAGACTTTGGGTTTTGAGAATTTGAAAGATATGTATGCAGGTGATGCAGATTTCGGAGAAGCATACGAAGAAGTTGAGAACCCAGTTCTCATGGATCGGAATCCATGGCTGGAATATATAGTTCAGGAAGGATTACTATTTAAAGGAAATCAACTGTGCATTCCAGATTGGTTCATGAGGGAGAATTTGGTGAGGGAAAAACACAGCGGCGGATTAGCAGGTCATTTTGGGCATGACAAAACATTCATCAAGCTGAGCGAATCATATTTTTGGCCAGGCATGCATGCAAATGTGAAAAAGTTTGTTGACAGATGCAAGATTTGTCAACATTCAAAGGGCTGAAAATAGAACACAGGGTTCTATCAGCCATTGCCTATACCTGAGAGGCCATGGGAAGCCATTAGCATGGACTTTGTGTTGGGTTTGCCGAGAACGCAGAGGGGATTTGATTCCATCTTTGTGGTGGTAGACAGGTTTTCTAAAATGGCACATTTCATACCGTGTCAGAAGACCAGCGATGCGACCCACATCGTGAATTTTTTCTTTAAAGAAATCGTCCGATTACATGGATTGCCGAGAAGCATAGTCTCGGACAGGGATACAAAGTTCATAGGTCATTTTTGGAGGACGCTATGGAAGAAGCTGGGAACTAATTTGGCTTTTAGCTTAGCATACCATCCGCAGACAGATGGACAGACGGAAGTGGTCAACAGGAGTTTAGGGGATCTATTGAGGAGCCTAGTGATGAAGCATCACAGTAGTTGGGACCAGATCCTACCACAGGTAGAGTTCGCGTACAACGATTCGGTGAATCGGAGTACAGGTAAGAGCCCATTTCAAATTTTGTATGGGACACAGCCGAGAGGAGTTTCTGAGCTTAGGGAGTCAGAACAGGCTGAAACCAGTAGCGCTCNGGAGTTTAGGGGATCTATTGAGGAGCCTAGTGATGAAGCATCACAGTAGTTGGGACCAGATCCTACCACAGGTAGAGTTCGCGTACAACGATTCGGTGAATCGGAGTACAGGTAAGAGCCCATTTCAAATTTTGTATGGGACACAGCCGAGAGGAGTTTCTGAGCTCAGGGAGTCAGAACAGGCTGAAACCAGTAGCGCTCGTGCTGAAGAATTCGCTGAGGCGATGCAATAACTTCACGCGGAGGTGAAGCAGTGACTACAGAAGTCCAATCAGGAGTATAAGCACAGAGCCGATCAGAGAAAAAGGCAGCTTCAGTTTGAAGTTGGGGATATGATTCTGGCACACCTAAGGAAGGAAAGGTTCTCGCAGGGAACATACAACAAACTCAAGATGAAGAAGATCGGGCCATGCAGAGTCTTGAAGAAGTTCAGGGAAAATGCCTATGAAATTGAGTTGCCAGAGGGCATTGGGATTTCTCCGATTTTCAATATTTTAGATTTATACCCATACCGAGCTGTAGAAGTAGGCACTGGAACTGAGGAACCAGTGGTCCAGTGGCAGAAACAATTGCCAGTAGCTGAAAAGCCGCAAATGGAGTGTATACTGGACAAGCGGATAGGAAGGAAGACCAGGAGAAAGTAGTATTTTGAATACCTGGTAAAATGGAAGAATCACCCAGTGGAGGACACCAGCTGGGAGATAGAAGGAATGATACAAAGGCATGGACATATCGTGCAAGAGCTCATGGACAAGAGCCCATGAAATCTTTCAAGCCGAGGAGTAATGATGCAGGAGCATAGCTCACTCAATCAAGCGAGCCAGCACAGAGCAAAGAAAACAGCTGGACAGCGCCAACACCGAATTTTGAAACACTTTGATATTTGTAGCGCCAAGCATTAATGAGTTGATGTAATGAAGTGCACTTGTATTGTATTGTAGATAGGAAGGCATTTAATAGTTTTAATGCTGTTAGATAGGAATTTATTGTAGATTTGATAGTTTCAGATTTCGAGAGGGAAAACGGAATATAGCCACCCTCCTTTGTACATTGTAACATTAGCATGGATCAAGCATTCTGAAGAGGAGGGCAAAGCAGAGAACTTGTAGAGAGCCCTCATGTACAGATTGGATTAATAGAGAGAGCTTTTGATTCAATTTCATGACTGGTGCTATTTCTCGGTGTATGTGGCTTATATGCCTGTGAATGTTTATTTCCTTTGTATGTATTTTCTTTGAATATGCTGTATAGGTGATTTCAGGATTTTAACTGAAGTCTGAGAGCGAGGATAAGTTTCAATTGTTTCTCTGTTTGGGCCAGGAGATTCCTGCATAGAGTGCAGTTGAATTCCTCCGCATAGAGTGCATTGAGGAGGCTAGACAGGAAACTCTTATTCTCATCTGGGGAAAGTTGAGTTGGGTCATCATAGTGTGCAGGAGAAGTGCAAGTGGGTTTGAAGTCCCAGTAGCGAACCCGAGAAGGAGCGAGTAGGGACTATCATTGCCGGGAGCGCACATGGTCCAGAGAATCCAACACTTGGAAGAGTGATTGGATACCGATCGCAAAGAGTGCGCCAACTCTCAGTTGAGCGAGTAGGGACTATCGTTTCCAGGAGCACACAGGGTCCATAGAATCCAACACTTGGAAGAGTGATTGGATACCGAGCGCAAAGAGTGCGCCAACTCTCAGTTGAAGGAGCGGGAGAAGTTCCAACCAGGAAGGAACTTTGAAGTGGAGGAAATCATCCAGGTGGAGAGTTAACGGCTAGGGTTCATAGGTGAGGCTCGCGAAATCTCGTTGATCGTAGGATCTTGGAGAAGTTGCGTGGACCTGTATGCGCAGAAGGGATCAAAGCCAATTGGAGTTCTGCGTTCGGCGGTTGACGGGATAAGAGTTTCGTGCTCGTCGAAATCGCGATCTGTGATTTCCCGAATCAACGGGAGCTGTCGAACATGGGAGGGACAGGTCACACGAGATCTCGGGGAGTCAGGACTCGGCATTTCGACGTTTTCAGAGTCAAAAGTACTGTGGAGAAAGAGCGAACCCCCGATTTGTGATGGGTCCCATGGGAACAGCGTAGAGAGCTAACACGTGGCATCATGCATCAACATTCAAGGTTTTGAAAGGTGAATGAATCGTGACCTTTCATATGTCGATTTCCCGATAGGGAAATCCCTGACAGGGTGGAGGCGTTGACCATTGAAAATCGGGGTTCGGGACTTGGAATTGCACGAGAACGTGCACACAGAAATCGCGAAATAGCAAGGGCCGATTCCCCAATTTACGAAGGGGAGATCGCCGAAGGATTTTACTGTGGGTAACTCCCGAGGGGAGTTGGAAGAGCTTGGACTCTTCGGGCCTGTGAGAGAGAGAGAAGGTCCTGGTGGAGCGGCTGCTGCCGAGAGTGGTTGTGCCATTAGTTTAATTAACTAATTAATTAATTGTTCTAATTAAATAATTGTTGAATGTATATTAGTTTAATTAATTAATTATCATTATTAAATATTGGTTTAATAAATTATTAAATTTTATGTCTGAGATATTAATAAATTTATAATTATTATTTTGAATCAGTAGATGACCCATTAATGAAAAGGGAATAATGTGGTTGACACTTAATGGAAGGATAAGGTGGGTGAAATTTAATGGAAGGATAAGGTGGGTGAAACTTAATTAAGGGAGAAGGTGGTGGATGAAAAAGGGGGGAAAGGAGAATATGAGGGGGAAAAACACTCGGGGAAATGGGACTTTTTTTGGGGAGCATTATTTTTCATATTGCAAGACTATATTGGAGCATTATTTGGATATTGGAAGACTGTATTACTAGTTTTTGGCTGGAGAAGATTGTTATAGGATTGTTACACGGGGGGGCACCTGTTGCTGGGAGTTTTGGGCTCGGGGGCTAGGAATCCTTATGGAATCGTGGAGCTAGGGAGCCAGAGAGGATCTGTTCCTAGATGGCTGAGAAGTTAGACGGTTTTGGGTAGAGCATCAGGCATAGTTGGAGAACAACAGTAGCATCAGTTAGAGGTATGTATTTTCATTATTATGCTAAATACGTGGCNAATAGTAGCATCAGTTAGAGGTATGTATTTTCATTATTATGCTAAATACGTGGCTTACTATGATGCTGCTCATAAATTTTAATTATGTTGAATAATGAATGGTTGAAAAGTTAGAATAGAATTTCTCTATTTTAATTTATGTTTCTCTATTTTAATTTATTTTTTATAAGGCTCTGTTGGAAGAGACTTTACACATGGTATTAGAGCCCTAGTTTAAAAAATTGGACCAGGGCCTACCCACCCACCCACATATATGAAGGAAAGTTCAAGAATGGAACTGCTCCAACCTAGAAATTTAAACAACCCCCACCTAGAAATCTAAACAACTTCTAATCAGTTATATTGAAACCCTGAATAAATTGTTTAGGGTAAATATATATTGGGGCCCCTGAAACCCTTTAATCAGATATAAATCTGGGCCTGAGGGCCAAGCTCTGACTCAAAGCTCCAACTCCACCTAACCTGCGAGCCAAGCCCACAATTTTTTTTTGTATACAGATCTATATATATAGACATTATGCACATTGAAACTGAAATAGTATAATATTCTATACAGTGAAAGTATTAAGTGAATTTTAACACTTTTTTCAAATAAACATGCAAATAGTTAAACAAAAAAAAAATATCTATATATGTATATATCAATTCTTCCCATGAGACTTAAAAAATAATAATAGAGTACTATGCCTATATAGTTATTCAAAAAGGAAAAGAGAAATCAAGAGTTGTAAGATGGCTAGACCGGCATACCTTTTTCTCTTTTATCCAATTGGTGGGTACCGATGGAAAGTTACAAAAGGTTAGCCACACATTTGGTTGTAAATGACATGAAATGGATTTAACAGAAACATGAAACTTCAGTACAGGTTATGCTTCTTATGATCTTAGCCATCAAATATCAGTCTAGTTCACCAATTCATCTCTAATATTTTACTCTCTTTTATCGATTTGGTGGGTATTGGTGAAAATTTATAAATATCTAAACACAAATTTGAGCATGATTGACATGAAATGGATTCTACTCAAACGTGAAACTACAGTGTAAAATCACACCCATCAAATATCAATCTAATTCACTGGAACATCTCTATAATTTTTACAAGCTTTTTCTGCAAAAAAAAATAAATAATAAAATTTATTTGTATGGAATGACACATTGATTTCTTTTATTTTCAAGTGCATTTCCATGTAATAGGAAATGTAATTTCTTATGACCTAGATAGACTGCATAATAGGAACCATCTAAATAACTTTAAAATATCTTTCATGAGATTCATCTTACAAGTTATGTGCATAATGGCCATTTCAAGCAATGCATTCTGCCTAGGATTTTCTATATATATGTATGATTTTCTAAATATATATATATAAATAACCATATAGGAATAAACATATATAAAATATATGTATTAACAACTAATAGAAAGAAAATAATAAAAAATAATAAAAAAAATACTAATAAAGAAAAAAAGGAGAAGATATATAAAAAAAATCTAGTGCATATACCAAAGTCCACAAACCATATTATACTACATGTCCAACAATATACAAATCCCAGTGCCAAGCGTCAAGCCTACGAGACTGTGCCTTGCACACAACTCATCACCCATGAGAAGATACATATATAATAAAGTGTATATACAAAAACAAAAATGAGGTTATTGGGCTTGAAGGCCCAACCTCCATTTATCTATGCCAAGCACCCAAGGGCCATACCAGGCACCCAACACAACTAAAAGAGAAAAGGGCCTATCAGGACAAAGACCAAGCTCATAATTCCCGAGGTAGTGCACAACAACCATACAACACACAAGCTAATGCTCCAAAGCTCAGTCGCCAAGACCACATTCCAAGCCACGAAAGAGGATCCCACAGTGGGTGCTTCAGTTCAATACATGGGCCCAAACTCCAAGATATCCAGCCATAGACATACATAATTCCAAGTCGCAAGATTGTTCACACAATGCCCTGAGGAGAAATTCCAAGAGGGAGAAAGGTTTGTGCACTACACGTCCAAAAGTGAAGCTCTAAGTCCACAAGCAAAGTCGAACCCAACCCCACTCAGAATGTCTCATCCCCAACCTACAACTCAGCAAATGAAAGGTCGATGGTTCCAATTAGGGAAGTGGGCCTATCGATGAACTAGGCTTGAAATTCCTGTCAGCATGCCAGATGAAGTAGAAGAGGCAACATGAAGTGAAGAGTCTACTAATGTTTTTCTGATAGATTTGGATCTCCATATGCTGAAGAAAATGACTCAGGACCAAAACCATCAAGGGAAGAGCCCACGGGCTGAAGCTACAAAGCAATAAAAAAAAAAATCATAAAAAGAAAAGGGGGGGAGGGGTGGAATCGTGTTATCACTACGCATCCAAGCCCACACAACCAAAGAACTACGGCCAAGACCACATAGTCGTTAAGCCTTCATTACTTGCACCTCCCCCCCCCAAAAAAAAGAACATAGTAAAATTCCTTCTGGCTTTCCTTGAGCAGCCCACTGAACCGATGAGAACTCCCTTGAGCTCATAGGCACCACGGTCGGGCTTGTAGCCTCCAGTACTTGAGCTGGTAGGCATCAATATGGGTCGAGCAGAGGGGATGACCACGACCGACCTCATCGTTCACCCTGAGCATTTGACCAAAAAAAATTAAATGGAAAGGGGCAAGGTTTGAAGAGATAAGGGTGAGAGAGGAGATTAGGGTTAAGGGATGAGCTCCAGGGGGGGGCATGTGGGCCTCATGCGATGAACCACTGCCTAAATTAGGTTTTATTTATTTTAGTTTATTTTAGTTATTATTTTTATTTTAGTTATTTTAGTTATTTTTAATTGTATTTTAATTGTTTTATTTTATTTTATTTTATTATTTATTTTGTTGTTATTTTTATTTTTTTAATTATTTTTATTAAATAATTAACATTTAAACTAATTCTAATTTTTTTTAATTATTATAATTTAAATATTTTTCTTCAAAATAAAACTAACTAATGTGAATAATCAAAGTGATTAATTAATTTATTAGGTTAATTAAATTAAGGATTAATTAATTAATTAATGTCGATTGTTTGATTAAGGAGAATTAAACTATGTAAATTAATTTTAGGAATTAAATAACTTGATGAATGACAAGAAAAAGGGTATTATAATTCATAAGGGCGATTAATATGAGTGGTGCATATTTTTACAAGGGTCAAGTTGATGTTTGATTATATACATAAGTTAGAGGAATTAACGAGTGCGGTGCGATGCTAGCGTAGCTACTTGGCGAGGGAGTCAATAGTTTTCTTACGCGAAGACATCAAGATTAGAGGCTTCTGACCTTGACCTAGCCATTCCCCCTAAAGAGAGTAACGTATGTTTATAGACAAGTAAAAAAAACCTTACGCCTAACCCTGTTTTCAAGTTTAAGTTGCGCAAATGTGAATTTCCCTAGACGCTCCCTGACAAACTTTTGGTTGATGAAGATTCAATTATACAGGATGGTTAGGACTTGAGGAAGTCAAGGTAGAGGGGAATGGACGTAGAGACCACCAACATCCCCACCACCATCACCTGAATTAGCTCTCATTATGCTCTCTTTGGAGGCCATAAATGAGACTTTAAAGGGGCGTCAACCAACAGGGATCAAAGTGGATCCCCCACCATATGGAATGGGTAATCCTGAAGCGTCGAGGGATTCAGGGGGAGGGCCTGCACCCGAAGACATCACTAGAGAACTGCAGAAGATCAAACTTCCAGAGTTTGTTGGGGGTTGTGCTAGTGAACATGTAGAGTCATGGTTGGAAGGCATGACAAGGTGTTTCGCCTTAAGAGACTATGCATCCACATCAAAGGTGAAGATAGTGATTTTTCAGTTGAGAGACAATGCCTTGAATTGGTGGGGAAACCTAGAGAGGCAGTTTCACCTTACCCCAGACACTGTCTCTTGGGAACCTTTTGAGGAAAGGTTTCGAAGGATATATCTACCAGATTACTACGAGGAACAACAAGTGGGAGCATTTCATTCTCTAGTACAGGGAAACAGGATCATGGAAGAGTATGAGATCAGGTTCATGGAATTGGTAAAATATGTTTCATACATGGATAATGATCAATGATAGGAAAAATGATTTGTCTATGGGTTAAACTCTAAGATAAAGACCATGGTATGGATGTGGAAACTGTCTTCGATAGCAGAAGTAGTAGAAAATGCACGTTATGCCGAGGAACACATGAACTTAAATGGAGGTATGAGGTTGACCTTTCTGCATCGTCCTGGAGTTGTGGGGAAGGCCCCTAGGATAATTTTCAAGGGAGGGAGCTCTAGGCCACCTCCGTATGGTAATAGAGTCGCACCAAGGATAGTCACCACAGGTATTTCAATGGTAGAGAGTGCAACATCCTGTTCATCACCAATGATGCAATCATGTCCGCGACCATCTCAGGAAGAAGCTAGTAAGGGCAGGGGTTCCAGAGGAAGGAACTCATTTCAGATACTGTCACAGAGCAGTGCGCAGGTTCCATATCGTGTTACGTGTTGAGGGTGTGGAGGACCCCATTACCAGCATGACTGGCAAGAGTTACAATCAGGATTTGTGTACAGAGAAGGAAAGGATTTGATGGGAAGAGAAAGTGGAAGTCACCATATTTATGTAGCAATTAATAATAACCAGGAAGAACATCAATCCACGGTGGTGGAATTGTTAGGTACGCTAAATCATATCAATGTTAAAATTTTATTTGATTCTGGTGCTACAGATAGTTTCATTTCACCATCTTCATTAGAAAAGAGTGGGTTGGTAGCCTACAAATAAGGCGAGATGGCTTTGGGGGGAAAACAAGTGGTAGGACCTAGCGTTGATAATTGTGTAGTAGACCTAGGAGTGTGTACTACGAGGTTGAAGGTATACGTCACTGCTCTTTGGGCATATGACCTAATAATTGGAATGGATTGGTTAGAATTCCATCGAACTATGGTATATTGTTTCGCAAAAGGGTGCTTTGTGTTGACAATCAAGGAAGGTTGATAGAGATCCAGGGTGTATGGAGAAAGGTGTCTCTATGCTTTATCTCAACTATGAATGTTAAGCGGTGCATGAGGCAAGGGTGTCGAATTTATGTAGTGGAAGTAGTGAGTGAAAGGAAAGGATTGTCCTTGGATCAATACCCAATATTGTCAGAGTTTAAAGATGTTTTTATGAATGAATTACCAGGGTTACCTCCTGAGAGGAAGCTTGATTTTACTATTGAGCTAAAACCTAGTACAAAACTAATTTCCAAGACTCTGTATTGGATGACAGTGCCAGAACTTTGTGAGTTGTTGATGCAGTTGAAAGAGCTACTTGACTTAGGGATAATAAGGCCCAGTGTCTCACCTTTGGGTGCACCAGTAATCTTTGTGAAGAAGAAGGATGGTTCCTTATGAATGTGCATAGATTACAGGGATTTGAACCGTGCTACAGTGAAAAATATGTACCCAATGCCACAAATAGATGATCTCTTTGATCATATGCAAGGAGAAACACTATTCTCAAATATTGATTTGTGATGAGGGTATCACCAGTTAAGGATTAAGGAAGGCAATATTCCTAAAACTTCCTTTTGAACTCGGTTTGGGCTTTACTAGTTCGTTGTAGTACCTTCTGGATTAACCAATGTGCCAACAGTATTCATGAGCCTCATGAATGGTGTATTCCGGAAGTACTTAGACCACTTTTTACAAGTATTTTTATATGATATCCTCATCTATTCCAATAACGAAAGAGATCATGAGGAACACTTCTGAGTGGTGTTGTCTTGCCTTAGAGAGAACAAATTGTATAGGAAGTTGTCGAAGTGTTCCTTCTTCCAGAAATAAATTCACTATTTAGGTCATATCATTTCCAGTGAAGGAATCTTTGTGGACCCAGAAAAGGTAAAAGCCATTATGGAGTGGCTAGTGCTAAAAAATGCTCATGAGGTAAGAAGCTTCATGGGGCTAGCAGGTTATTATGAGAGATTTGTGGAAGGTTTCTCTAAAATAGAGAAACCCATCACCACTTTGTAGCGAAAGGGGGACGAGTATGAATGGACAGAAGCATGCGATAGTGAATTCATCGAGATTAAAAGGTTACTAATTAGTGCACCAATTCTACAATTGTCGGATATGGAAAAGGACTTCATAGTCTACACGGATGCCTCAAAGAAAGGGTTGGGGGCTGTGCTAATGAAAGGTGGAGGAGTGATAGCTTATGCATCAAGGAAGTTGAAGAAACACAAGGAACTTTACACTACTCATGATTTAGAGTTGGAATTTGTAATGCTAGCTCTGAAACTTTGGAGGCACTATTTAGTAGGGTGAAACTTTGAGCTCAAAATGGACCATCAAAGTTTAAAACATCTCTTCACTGAAAGGGATCGGAATGCCAGGAAAAGGTGATGGAGTGAGTTCATAAGTGAGTACTATTTTGGTATTTCATATATCAAGGGAAAAGAGAATGTGGTTGCGGATGCCTTGAGTAGGAGGCCATGTGTCTTCTCCTTGATACCCTTTAAATTCAATATGAGGGAATGTGTGTTGACACAACTCCATAGAGATAGTTGGTATTTAAAGATTACTTCAAAACTCTAGGGTGGGAGGCAATTAGATACAAAGTATGAAGGATATAGTTTGGAAGCAGACCGACTATTAAGATATTGAGGAAGGATGTACATCCCAGAAAGTGGGGATATTCGAATCATCATACTGAAGGAATCCCATAGAGCACTTTATTATGTGCATCTAGGTGTGAAGAAAATGTATGCAGACATGAAGAAGCTATTCTTCTGGATAGGAATGAAGAGAGATGTAGTCGATTTCATCACTAATTGCCTAGAGTGTCAACAAGTGAAAGCCTACCACCATCACCTGACAAGCCTCCTACAACCACATGATGTTCCTATGTCCAAGTGGGAAGTCATTTCCATGGACTTTGTTGTGGGGTTACTACTCACATCTCATAGACACAATGCCATTCTTTTGATAGTTGATAAGTTAACCAAGAGTGCTCATTTTATTCCGGTTAGAGACACTTATGATTTCAATTATGTGGCACTCATGTTTGTAAGTGAGGTCATCTGTTTGCACGAGATACCTAAGAAGATCATTTCAGATATGGACTCCAGATTCACTTCTAGGTTTTGGACAAGTTTGCAGTTAGCATTCGAGACTCAGTTGAAATTAAGTGCATCTTATCATCAAGAAACAAATGGGAAAACCAAGAGAGTAGATCAGGTTATAGAAGAGATTCTTAGGATGTATGTTATGGATAATCAAACCGATTGGGAGAAGTACCTACCTTTGGTAGAGTTCACCTACAATAATAGTTTTCATAGATCCAACATAATGCCACCCTACGAAGCTCTATATGGAAGGCCATGAAGAATGCCATTGAGTTGGGAGAGGTTAGAAGACCAAGTAATAGTTGGGCCAGAATTGATTCAAGAGATGGAGGAACAGGTGATTCCAATTAGGCAGAGACTAAAGGAAGCACAAGATGGACAGAAAAGTTATGCGGATGCACACAGGATTGATCGAAGTTATAAAGTGAGAGATCATGTTTTCATTCGTATCAGGCCTAATAAGAGTACCATTTGGTTAGAGAAGGGGACAAAGTTGTCACCTCGATTTATAGGACCATTCAAAATCCAAGAGAAAATTGGACCTGTTGCCTATCGTCTCGTACTGCCACCCCACTTGCATAAAACTCATAATGTTTTTCATGTATTTGTTCTACGTCATTGTGTTGCTGATGAATCACATAAACTAAATTGGAAGGAATTGCAGGTATAAGACGCGAGAACCCTCATGGTATAACCATTATGCATATTGGACTATAAAGTCTGATAGCTCAAGAACCGTCTGGTAGACCAAGTTAAGGTCCAGTGGGACAAGTATAGTCCAGGATCTACTACTTGGGAGGATGTCAAGACATTACGACGGGATTATTCCTCACTTTTTTGACCACCTCGAGAATATGTTTCTTGAAGGTTGGGTATATGTAATGCCACCTTTTGACTTAGACAACTAGGATTACCTGACACCTAAACACCTTTATTTTCTATTCACTGTGAAACTATTAAATGATACACTTGAAGTATTAAGACATATGAACCTATATGAATGTTTAAATGTATTTGAATAATGATGGATATGATGCGATATATTGTGAGAATGTAAATTTTATGAATGTTTAAATGTTAGTTATGATGATGGATATGATGAGATATACTGTGTGAATGCGAATCCTATGAAGGTTTAAATGCTATTTGAATGATGTTGGATATGATGCAATCTATTATGTAAATGATAATTCTATGAATGGGTGATGTTAATTGAATTATTGGATATTATGAGATCTATTTCTAACTTGAAAAATTTGATGTTAAAGTTGTTGGTACATGGATACCGAATTGAAATTATGGTTGTATGCAATTACATGATGATAATGCATAGATATGTATGAGTTTGTGCTACATACTAATCTACAAGTCATTGGGTTATGAAATAGCCAAGGGATAATGATAATGAAAGTAGATGTCATGACCACTGACTGAGAAACAATATGGTATGAATATTTGTATGTGAAATTATATTGGTTTGGATGCATTGCTATGATATGGGGACCAATGCAGGATTTCAGGTGGTGAGACTACCCAAAATTGAATAAATGATGACAAAACTCCCAGCAACACAGTGCCACTGTATATTCCATTGTAGGGTGTGGACCCTAGTCCTATTAAGAGGGGTGGAGGAATTTCCCACCGTATATCCTTTGAAACTTGGATTCATGGGAGGATTGTGTTATCTCACGCTCCCCTAGATGTTTGATGATGACTGTTAGTTGCTTGCTAGGGAAGCTTGGTCAAGATAGTGACACTTCTGCTTACGAGTTCTATTTGGAGTTAGGTCAATATAGTTGATGCTCCAAGATAGTCCAGTAGAGGAAGGGTAGGAATGGAATATGGAATTAAGTTAGGGAGGAAGGATGGAGATTTTCCTTATGGTGAAATTTATTGTTTTTCCTTCTGAAAAGAAAATGTGTATATATGAATATTCATAATTACTTAACTAAACTACAATTGTCTAAATAACATTGTTGAGCTAGATAATTGTAATTAAGGGATTTCACAAACATTTGATTGGGTTATTATATTTTATAAAATGAATAGTCTTTTTGAATGGATTGGATGCATACATAAATTACTATAGAGGTGATAGTTATTGTTATTAGCACATGCACGAGACTTGTATGTACTAGCTACACATGCATTTCTTGCACATGTACACTAGTATGTATGAGTTTTTATTGGCTTACTTACTGATAAAGTTGTTTATTGGATATGAATGTGTGAACCATGTGTCATTTCCCTTGTATCATAAAATACTTTAAACTTCAGGATGAAGTTTCCTGAAGGGTGGGTGTATGTAACAACCCTAGTTAAATAATTAATTGTCATAGTTAAATATTTGTTTAAAGTATATTAGTTTAATTAATTAATTAATTTTTTTGATTAAATAATTGTTGAATGTATATTCGTTTAATTAATTAATTATCATAATTAAATATTGGTTTAATAAATTATTAAATTTTATGTTTGAGATATTAATAAATTTATAATTATTATTTTGAATCGGTAGATGACCCATTAATGAAAAGGGAATAATGTGGTTGACACTTAATGGAAGGATACAGTGGGTGAAATTTAATGGAAGGATAAGGTGGGTGAAAATTAATGAAGGGAGAAAGTGGTGAATGACAAAAGGGGGGGAAGGAGAATATGAGGGGGAAAAACAGTCAGGGAAAGGGGACTTTTTTGGGGGAGCATTATTTTTCATATTGCAAGACTGTATTGGAGCATTATTTGGATATTGGAAGACTGTATTAATGGTTTTTGGCTGGAGNGGGGGGGGGCACCTTTTGCTGGGAGTTTTGGGCTCAAGGGCCAGGAATCCTTACGAAATCCTGGAGCTAGGGAGTCGGAGAGGCTCCGTGCCTAGCTGGCTAGGAGGTTAGATAGTTTTGGGTAGAGCATCAGACAGAGTTGGAGAACAATAGTAGCATCAGTTAGAGGTATGCATTTTCATTATTATGTTGAATACATGGCTTATTATGATGCTACTCGTAAATTTTAATTATGCTGAATAATGAATGGTTCAAAAGTTAGAATAACATTTCTCTATTTTAATTTATGTTTCTCTATTTTAATTTATGTTTTATAAGGATTTATTGGAAGAGACCTTACAAAAAGGGTAGAAAAGGGTTGATGGATTATCATTCCTCTACACATTGGAACTATTCACTAGCGCCATGAATATGATACCTACCATTAATGTAAGTATTCACTAGTCCATAAGTAATTTTTAATTAGGACATGTTAATAATACACTACCTTGAATTATCAATATACTCCAAATTCAATTAAAAAAATGAAAATCTAAATGTAGCAAAACCAAACTTTAGTAGATGGTGTTATTCTTTATTTTTTGTTATCAGGTCACAAAATCAAATAGTTTTCAACTAAAGTTTTTTCAATCAAACTTAATGAAAACTAGCTCATAATTCAAATTTTGTTTTCAATTTGCTTTAAGATATGAACTCTAAATGCACAAACTTAACAATTTAATATAATAACAAAACTTTTGGAATCAAAAATCACAATTTCATAATTAAAATTGATACTTTTTAAGATGTCTTTAATTTTTTTAATTAGGATGATAATAATACAGTACCTTGAATTTTGAATATACTCCAAATTAAATTAAAAAAATGAAAATCTAAATGCAGCAAACCAAGCCTTAGTAGATGACCTATTATTTTTTGTTTTTTGTTATCAGGTCACAAAATCAAATTGTTTTTCAACTTAATTTTTTTCAATCAAATTTAATGAAAACTATGTTTAATGTGTAGAATATAAATAGTGTTAGGTTCATCATACACATTTTTCAAGTAGTTCATAATTTCAATTTGGTTTTCAATTTACTTCAAGATATTGAAATCTAAATGCACAAATTTAACAATTTAATATAATATCAACACCTTTGGAATCAAAATTCACAATTTTATAATTAAAATTGATACTTTTTAAGATGTCTTTAAAATTTTTAATTAGGATGTTAATTATACATTACCTTAATTTCTTTAATTAGGATGTTAATCATACTTTTTAATCAATAGTCCCTTTTAATGACAAGGAAGTGAGTCCTAGTTTTGATATGAAGTTATCCTCTTCATATGAAAAAACACCGAAGAACCATTGCGAATAATGAACGCAAATCCTATATGTAGTAAATTGGTTACACACATTAAAGGAATTCTTTATATGATGGATAATTTGTAGGATTAAATTATAATCAACCAAAGTATAGATCATTTTAGGTTCCCTAGATATAATCTATAGGTTCTTCTATGAAATTGTAAATAAGGCTTGGTAAACTTTATAATTCATCAAAAATATAACTTTTCTTAATTGAATGGACCATAAAAGTAAACTAAATTGGAAATGATTCTAGAATCCTATATATTCATAAATACGTGTACTTTCAATGCAAAATATAAAATTCCAGAATGTATGTGTCACTTTTTAAAATAAATCGTAATGGTATGCCATTTTCAATCATTCATTCATGATCAGCTTTGCACATTTTCTATTTTCTAACTTTAATTTTTCTTATTGATTGAACTTCTATTAACTTTATGCGCACTGCACATATGAAATGACTATATTGACAACTTATGACATCTAACTGGTAGTATTGAAAGTGAACATGAGTATTAGTTTGATGGGTTTCTTGAAAAAAATATCCTTTCAATACGATGGATCCTCTTTCATATATAAAACCGTTATCATCAAAATAATATTTCACATTTTCAGTGTTGTCTACAAGTGCAATCACGACAAACACATATCCCACAAATAATTCGATATGTTGGACAACAAGTAGTTCATGTTATATTATCACACAAGTACATCTATAAGTTATTTGAAAAAACATTAAACATAAAATTTACCTTCTCTAACAAGATCATAAACTCTATCGCCATCAATTGACACTATAATTTCATTTAATTCCATATCCTCGGAGCTTATAAGTGGCATTTTTTCTTTGCTATTAAGTTTGGTATGTCTCCAAGATTTAACATATTCTGCATTTTCATTTTTTCAAATCTCTATGGATTTTGTGTCTATGCAAACTGAACAAAAACAAGACTCATTTCTTCTATCAAATGAAAACACATTTTGATAGAGTTTTGTTTTAATTGAATGAATTTTTTGTGTCCCATGTATTGTACCAGATTCATATGGGATTGATCTATTTACATCTTGGATTCCAACATACCAAAAAAACCTGCACAAGACAATAACTTTTTAACTTGAATTCCCTCAAGAAAATGATTGAAGATCATATAAATTTGAACACGTGAATAAAAATATCATGTGTACATGTGTAACGTGTATATATAGACACACCTGCACACATCCCTTGATGGATTATTTTCATGGCTTAGTGCCATTTTGCACCATTCAACAACTTGATCATCGAATTCAAATAGATCAGCATGAGGGTTCATATGATACCTTCAAAGTGATCATTTTACACATGCCCATGCACCGTCATGCTCTCCTTTTCCATGACCAGTCTCAAAAAAATTCCAACAATGTGTAATGTTTGATTTCTTATGAATATGACACAACCAATAGAATGATCGTGAATATTTGAAATGACCTGCACACCCATCTAACCATATCCAATTTCGATCAAATCCTTTCTCTTGTTCTTTCAATGAATCATAAAATTTATCGAAACAATGGTGTACATATTGTGTGTCATGTGCTCGATCATCACTTATATAAAAGTGATATTATTTAATAACATGATGATTTTCATTGGTTCTTTCTATGTTATCAAGACTCTGTTGAACATATATATATATATATATATATATATAACACATGGACAAATATAGTGACTTGATCATAATGATAACATTCATTCTATATTTTATTTTGTGTAGTGAATGTGTAATTCCTTGCAAAATCAAATACAAACAAAATTGTCCCTGGTAGAAACACTTCACGGGATTGTTTGAGTTGTAGGTCTTTCCATCAAGATCTATGTGAATGCTTGGTGTATTTATAAATTTCTTCCACAAACTTCTTCAAAAAATCTATCACACAGATTTTATCCACTTTCAAATCAATCCTTTTGGAAATAACATTTGAAGAATGTGGAGTCGTGTTGTTGATATATTCATATCTCTTCCAATTGAATGTTATATTATAAACTGATTGATTATTCATATCAATAGGATACTTTGAGTGAAACAAACTTAGTTTTCCACAACGATCACATTTCTTTCCACCAACACATTTGTTTTGGTAAAATAATTCATCACCTTCTCTTTCACATAGAATTCCATATATAAAAGCACATAATGTGGAAGGAGGAGGTGAACTTCGCCATAACGTTTTACAAAAATAAAGAAAAGTGTCATAATATAACTCAAATTCCACATGATAACGAAAACATTAAGTGTCACAAACAATGATGGGTATAACAAACAATGGTTTTTTTTGCACAAATGTATTGATGGAAATTTTAACTTCTTTGTGATCTTCTTTGAACTTATTGAACAATTCTATTTGCGTCATTGGAAATATATGTTTTGGATGTTCTTCATATTTTTTTCATGCTATTGTTTATCGCAAGACATCCCTTGTATGTGGTGAAACATGAGATTCTTTCAACCAACAATTATGGGTTGATTCTTTAACATTTTTTGCAAGACTATATTTGTACAGCTGTCTAGAAATCATTGTCCAATAAGCAAGTTCATCATTTGCATTTATTTGCAATCAAAATTTTCTATGTTTGTACAATGTTTTTCTTGACGTTACCATCGCTTTTCCCATGTTTCGTGTCAAATGATATTTTATATTGCTAGATGAAGCAAATGTTGTTTATATCACTCTATGTGCAACACTGATATGTTTTTTTTGAGATTTTTGAAAATCTTTTGATACACTAGTTATATTGTCAAATACATTCTGCTTCACATTTGTATCTTTTTTCGAATTTTGAATAGCCAATAATGATGTAGATTCTTTTAATTTTCTTGACTTTATTAGACAGAGTATTTAAGTTGATCTTGTACTATTACTGATTCATCTTTGAAAAATGTATTATACATATTCTTAATTCGATATCTTATATAATGATTAGCTTCTTTCTTCCCAAATTTGTGAGTATCAACATTTTCTAATATTTCATCATCAATGTTGATAGATTCTCCTACATATTTCAATTTAAAGTTTATATTTAAAAACAAAACCCAAAGACAAATTCACTAAACTATATACAAGTGTTCATATTGTATTATCTAAATTTATGTACATACCTATATGTGATTTGAATTCTTCTTCAATTTTGGTTTCACCATCTTCATCGATGTTCTGAGACAAATCTATTTATGTTTTTTGAAAAACATCAAATCAAAATTACAATCAATTATATTAGAAAATATTTTAAATTTGAATTCTATACTTCTAATATAAACAATATGTGCATGCATACCTGGTTGGACTTCTTCTTGTTGAAAATCTCTATTTACATAATCATTGTTTCTTTCTTCAATATTTGCACGTTCTCGTTTATTTCTCCAATAATGCTCTTTCCTTTGTTCGTTATGGTGAGTTTCATCTCAAGTGCGATCAAATATTATCTTGTGCAAAATTATTAAAACATAATATCAATACTTTTATGTTCAACAAAGGATTCACCTTGAAAAAATGTGAAAAACATTTATCTTTCAATATATAAATTGTTATTCCAATAAAAACTTGAACTTCAAAAAAATAAACTTTTTTTTTTGCATTCAAAACATCAACTACCTTGTTCAAAAAAATGAAAAAGATAATCGAAAACTTGGTTTAGGTGCTCTAGAAAACCATGAAAAAAGTGAGTGAATTGTGTTAAATGTGTTTGACTGAAAGCATATTTATAAGATTTGGCGCGAAGTGAAACGATAAAACATGTATCTTCATTGTTTTTGGCCGACAAAATTCTCTCACCCACCTTTCGGCCCAAAAAAGGTTGTTTGGGCCAAAAAGCTAGGAACCTATTTATTTTTAACGTATTTCATTAAAATTACATGTTTCGGTCGAAAATAATTTCTTTCGGATGAAAAAAAGTGAATGGGATTGTTTGCAAAAACTTGAGAATTCCTTGTAGCTTACCTAGACTTTGGAGGTTGCGGACTCCTGCAAATACTTAGAATTTAGTTTCGAAATTGATACCAACATTTGCAAAATTGAATCTAATACCAATGGATATAATTAGTTTTCATTTTCATCATTTTATCTAATTTTATTTAATTTAAAAAAAAATCACTACATAATATTTTAAGCTCACATTATGATTTGGCGAAATGAAATATCTGTATCTCTAAAAATACACTGAAAAATTAAAAAAATATATATATTCAAAATCCTTAAACTGTTCTTTTCAAAAGGGTATTTTTAGATTTTACTTTTAAGTAAAAATTAAGATATAAACAAGGTGGGGGAAAATATGTGTTTAAAATATGCAATGTTTTCATCTTGGTCAACTTAAAAAATTCTAGAAATTTTCATATTCATCATTTAGATTGAAAATTATAGTCATATTAAAATAGAGTCTCTCTAGATTGTTTCAATATATTTCGTTTGTCAAAAACAAAAGTTTAATAATAGATACATTGTTGAGGTGGAGGGGTGGGGAGGAATAACTCATTATCATTCCTTTCATGTTTAAGGAACATACTGTTAAACAAGTGTCAAATTGACATCCGAAATATCAATAAAAATAATTGAAAAATAGTGAGTGGAAAGATAACAAAATTCTTCACAAGTTTTGTTTTTACTGTAAAGTGAAATTCTAAAAAAAAAAATTGTATACCGGAAGTTGAAGAACTTGTGAAAATACAATTGTTTTTCTAATAAAACAAGCAAAATAGACACCCATCTTCATGATTTTACCCTCAGACTTATATTGTGAACGACCATAACTTCGAGATGAAGTTTCTTGGAGGGTGGGTGTATATAACACCCCAATCAAATTAATTAACAAATATAATTAAGTAATGTAATTTAAATAATTAATGTAATAAAGTTAATTAAATAATTAATTTAATTAAGTATATTAGATTATTTAATTGATTAGATTTGATCATTATTTAATTAATGAATTAAATAACACAACCATAAATTAAATGAGTATTTATTGTATTAAGAGTAGATAGAGAATTTATGAGGAAATGATAAGGGTAGATAGGGAATTTATGAGGGAAGAAGATGGTGGATGGGGGAAAATAAGGAAGGGGGAGTTGGACATTTTGAAGGGGGATTGGAGAGGGAGAGAGGAGAAGAAAAATGAGGAGAAAGAATTTGGACTATGAAATCTTGGAGGTATACAAGATCAACTGGTTGTTGGTATTTTTGGTTTGGGGGCCAGGAAAACACAAGGATTCTTCGGTCTACGGAACTAGGGAGGTTGTTCCTAGTTGGCTGGGAGGAAACATTCAATTTTAGGAAGTGGACAAGTGGACAACTGACAATAGTGGACACGAGAGCAAGGCACTAAATCAACCAAACTAGAGATATTTTACTAGTTGATCTTTTTATAAATATTGTAATTCAATTTCTATTACGTTATCTATTTACCAATTAGTTTTCTTGCATCCAAGAAATTCTAAAGTAAATTGTTGTAAATGAAACTCTTACATTCAGAGATTTCAAAAATAAAAATTCATTTCATATATACAAAAATTTTCTTACTATAAAATGAGTCATTTACAGAAGGATTTTATCATATTTAGATCCCCCCAAAGAGAAGGACTCACTAGCCTCACACTTCACCACCTCAAACTTGCTCCACGCTAAAATTTACACATACTCCTAGCACAAGTGCATACTCAATTATGCTAGCTCTATAACACTTTATTGGATAATTCAATTGAAGGATATTCAATGTGTATTTATACTCTTTATGGCACTTCATTTTGGCATTAGGGATGACCTATCACTTTCTTATTTTGTAATTCTTTTATTTAATTATCTTCAGGGCCAACGTCTAAATTCACATGTTCATATTCGAAAAATCATTTCTCCTCAACCATGATGATCCATGTGACGTGCCACCTACCACCAAAAACAACATGACGTATACTATCCATTCATGGGTATTGTATCTACATGTGTAGTGTCCTTCATTTCCAAATACCTACATCATATGTGGGGTCCAAAACCAATTTCTAGGGTTAACATCAATGAAAACAACCAATCTTCCAATAATACGTTGCTAAAGTATTAAAAAGTAATACATTAATAATGAAGTAATACACTAATAAAGTAATACATTAATAATACATTATTATAGTAATAATACAAAAAAAATACATTTCATACATTTAACATGTTAAATGCATTAATAAATATATTACTAAAGTATTAATACATTAAAATATTAAGAAAGTATTAGTACAATGATAAAGTAATACATTAATAAAGTAGTAATGCATTGACCTTAATGACGTTAGTAATACATTATTAAAGTATTAATGTATTAATTGAAAATGACCATGGTTGACTGTGGTTGACTGGGGTTTATTATGATTTACCATGCCCATGGCTGACCTTCGTTGACCATGTGGATCTGATTATAATGGGCCATGTTGATTATGTTTAACAAAAGTTTACTATGAAAATACTACATTATATTGTTGATCATGTTTTATTCATCACATTGCAGTATGATTTTTGTTCATCACTGATCCAAATAGATTTTGTTGGCCTCCAACATATTCCAACTGGCTCATTTTGGTAGTTTTCCAGTTTGATAGATTTTTCCTAGTTTTCGGGTCCTTGACTTATGGGGTTGTATTGAGTCCCTAAACAACGTTTTTAGGGATCACCACAATCATATTGTAAATGGAAACAGGTGTAGTCCTTGGAGATACCTTTCCAATGGGATATCGTGCACCTAAAACAAATATCATATGCAAAAGTTACGACCTTGAGAAGTTGATGTACTAACTTACCCAAATGGGGCCCACATGACTTTTGGCACTTCATCTCCTAGGGTTAGGTTTTTGGATGTCTAGGGTTTTTGAAATTCCTATTTATTGTAAAAATTCCTTTAGAGACTCATTGTAATCATCTTTTTGTGAATGAGCATATCTGTCACATCTCTTCTCAGAGATAATCCACCACCATTCTAGCAAGCTTGTTTTGTGCTACATTTTACAGTTTCAACTTATTTCCTTATTGAATAGAAACAAATTTTATTGTATGTCTGTTATTCTATGTTAAGAAATTTTTGATAATAATCTGTATTCATTTCATTCTACTCATAAAATCTAGATCAGTGGTATGAGAATGGTCTTCTCTTTGTCATTCTTAATGCATGTTCCCAATAAAGGCAGGGTACAAATAATTGAGTCTTGAGCTTGTTTATCTTGAGGAAACAATATCTAACATGCCCAAGTGACCTCTCATGGAGGGAGAAAATAAAGATGAAGGGACAAGAGATCCCTTCAAAATTTTTCTCAAGGAATCCCTCACTTAATAAAGGAACGAGATGATGGATAGTTTTGTGCAAATCCTTTAGTGACTACCAAAAAGAGATGCATCTTCCTCAAATGGAGGTTCCTCCCCCTTCAAGGTACAAATAAAATTTGATATTCCTATATTTGAAGGTAATATAAATGCAAATTTTATAAACAAATAGTTGAATTTTCTAGAAAGGTATTTCTCTATCCATAACTTCTTGAATAGAGAAAATATTACTTTTTCGCTCCTCAAATCCATTCCCTGTGTAGAATATTGGTGGGAAACTTTCAGTGATAAAAAATAAATAGAGGAACCCTCATTATTTACAATCGCGGTCACCTGTGAGTCCTTAAAGGATGTTGTTAAGGAACAATACTACCCTATTGGAAGTTATGACCACATGTACAAAATGGACCACACTGAGGCAGGAAATATACCAAGAAGTTCTCGAGTTCACAAATATCTTCCATACCTTGCACACCAAGTTGGGTATCCAAGATTATGAGTGACATATGGTTCTCAAGTATTGTGGCGGTCTGCATAGATACATCTGGGCCGGAATGGAGTTTCTGAACATCTCATCCTTGGGCACAACCTACCGATATGTCATCAAAATAGAGCATAACTTCAAACAAAAGACATGGAAACTTGGGCCTGGGAACCCCTCACAACAAAATCCAGGAAAGGGCGGCCCCAACCTGTAGAACAAAGAGCAAAGCAAAGAAAGACAACTTAAGGACAACCATTCCAGGTCGCAAGCAAATAAAGACACCGGAAATGCAAAGAAATATATCGTGAAGTAGTGTGAATTACATAAGAGCCCTTGACATAACACTATTGATTGTCACTCAAATAAGTCATTGGTGGCTGAGATGAAAGAGTTGAATTAGATGTGGGTTTTGACTAAGAGTTAGAACTAGAAAGGGGGAGATAGATCATTGACATAGAACCTAGTGCTACCATTGCTACCACCAAGCTCCAGCCCAATGAATTAGATGAGACAAAGGAATGAGAGAACCTTTTTAATTCAAAGATGTGGGTGAAGGTTACCCCACTACACTTCATCATTGATAGCAGTAGACCAAAAAACCTCATCTCAATAAAGGTTTTCAAGTGACTCGCTCTGCCAACAACATTGCACCCACAACCCTACACCATTGGTTAGCTTTGACAAGGAAGTGACATCCACGTCATCCAACAATGTTTCTTGTTATACGACATCAAGCCCTTCAAAGACGAGGTATTGTGTGATGTTTCCCCTCTCTAAGTTTGTAATTTTATTTTGGGCCACCCATATTTATGGAAACATCATGTTGTATATGAGTCTACACTTCTCGGTGTTATTATTACTTTGAAAAATAAATTGTACATGATACCCAAGGTAGTCCCACCTAGAGCTATTTCCTTGATGTATTCCAAGCAATGTAGGAAGGTCATCTCTCATATGGGGTAGTTTTTCTTCTTCATGATTCTCTCTTGGAGTGATCAAAATATCTTAGCCACATCTAGGGTCTTTGTGGCCTACCTCTCCACATAGCAAAGGAAAGTGGATAAGTTCGTAGAAGAATACTTGGATATCTTATCCTCACCTACCGGGGTACCTCTACACTGTCAGGTCAAGCACCCCATCGATTTGACCTCTGATGCACTTCTTCCCAATGGGTGATTATAACACCGCTCTTTGTTAGAGAATTAAGAAATCAAGAGACAGATCCAAGAACTCTTTCACAAGGGGAACATCTGTCCCAACTCATCACCTTGCAGGAGCCCAATAATGTTGGTACATAAGAAATATGGAACCTGGTGACTTTGCATTAATTACTGAGCCCTGAATAAAATCACAATTAGAAGCCAGTACCAAATTCCCCAAATCAATGAACTTCTTGATAAAATCATTGGGGCCAAACACTTCAGTAAGATTAATCTGAATTCTGGCTACCACTAGGTCTCGATAGAAAAGACATATGTATGGAAGACCACCTTCAACTCAAACGAGGGTATTTTTTAATGGTTATTCATGCCCTTTGGTTTGACAAATTCTCCAACCACTTTCATTAGGATGATGGATGGTATCACGTGACCATTCACCAATAATTTTGTAGTGGTGTATCTGGATGACATCCTCATTTACAACAAGACTTGGGTTGAACCCTTGCAACATATTTAGTAGGTTTTGCACACCCTACAACCACACAAGCTATACACCAACTTGAAAAAACGCTCCTTCGGCATGGGCAGGGTCCATTACCTGGGCTACATAATTGATAAACATGGCATACATGTGGATCCAACCAACATCCAATTCATTTGTGACTGGCCATCCCCAACCACACTCAATGAGCTTTGGAGCTTCTTGGGCCTTGCCAATTTCTACCGCAGGTTCGTGTTGGGATTCTCCTATATTGCATGTGCCCTTAGCCAAGTAACCAGGGGTGGTGGTAAGGTAAAATATGTGTGGGGTTGATCCCAAAAATGAGTGTTTGATGATTTGAAGCAACTCTTGTGCTCAACCCCAATACTTTGACTACCAAACCTACAACACCCCTTTGAGATCGAGATAGATGCTTTAGACTATGTTGTGGGTGTCAGTCTCACTCAACACAGCCACCCCTTGGCCTATCATAGTGAGACATTATCATATGTTGTATGTAAGTACCCTTCTTAGGACAAAGAAAAGTACTCCATTATGCTAGCTTGTCGCTAGTGGATACATTACATTCTTGGGAAGGAGACATTCATGCACATTGATCATAAGCCAATGCAGTTCATGCAGACACAAGGAAAATTGCAGAATGACCACCATCAGAAGTGGTCCACATACTTGCATCGATTCCACCTCAACATCAAATATAAAACATGAAGCACCAACCACATTGTTGATTTCTTCAGCAGACTGCTAGTCGTGGCACTCACCACGATGCTAGATTCTTGCGGCCATGAGACTTCTGGATGGACCCAACTCTATGTGACAAACACAGACTTCATCACCACCTACCAAATGTTTGGCACAAAATTAGTTGTCTCTAATTTCCATCTTTAGGATGGGTTGTTGTGTCATCTGGGCCATATCTGCGTTCCATCAAAAGAGTGAGAAAATATGATCTCAGAAGCCCACTAAAGTTGGGTGGAAAGAAACTTCAACATTGAAAAGAAAGTGGAAATGATGCAGAAAAATTTCTACTAGATGGAACTTCAACATGAGGTCAACAAGTATATCAGGTCCTACACTGCATGTGCTATTGTCAAACCAACCACTAAGAAACAGGGCCTGTACACCCCTCTTCCTACTCCTAATAGGCCATGGGAATCCATATCAATGCATTACATGTCGGGCCTCCCTTACACCAAGCTGGGAAATGATTGTGTTTTTGTGGTTGTTGATCATTTCTCTAATATGGCGATTATGTCTACCTGAAAGAAGAGCATCACAATAGAGGCCACTTCCAATATATTCTTTGAACGAGGCTGGGTACATTTTGGAATCCCACAAACCATTTTCTTATATCAGGATAGTTGATTTCTCAGCACATTTTGGTCGAGCCTATGGTCACTGTTAGACACCAACCTCACCAAATACCCAACCTTCCACCCCCAAACAGATGGCCAAACTGAGGTGATAAATCGAATGATCGTGCATATCCTTTGCATGTATAATTCCAAGCACCCTCACACATGGGATGAGAGTCTTCCCTATTTTTAGCATAGCTACAACTGATCCTTGCATAGCTCAACCAACCACATACCCTTTTAGGTGGGGTTGGGATTCCAACCATTGGGTCCCATCGATGTTGCACTACCCTTGGAGGTCACCTTGACTTAGTCATCTCCTGCTCCAACTAAATCTGACAAAGCCACCCGGTTCATTGAATGGATCCAACACATTCACCAATAGGTTTAGGATATCCTACAAAAGTCCAATGAAAAGTAAAAGCAATGCCTTGATCAACATCAGGTGCCACATAAGTTTCAGGTGGGCAACAAAGTTTGGTTGTACTTTCAGAAAGAAAGCCTTGAGGGAATACATCCAAATCTTCTCCCACTCCGTTATGGGTCATACACCATCACCAAGGTTTTGGGTGATAATTCGTTTGAGCTCAACATTCCTCCTTTCCTTGGTCTGCACCCAGTGTTCAATGTGCATCTCCTTCGACCTTATTTCCCATCATTATTTGACACCTCGGAGATAATAGAATAGATGAAACTAGCAGATCTAAAACCTGAATTCATACAATAGGAATCTAGTGATCAGATTGTAGACAAACAAGTCAAGGGAACTTGACATCAAAGGATCCATCTTTATCGAGTTGTCAAAGTAGGGAAACTCCTGCACCAAGGAAAGTGGCTCACCCAGGGCCAGATTCAACATAAATTTCCTCATATAATGGTGGAACTCAACGTAATGGAGAACATTGCTTCCTAATGGGGGAGGATTGATCCATATGGATTTTGGTGGCCTCCCACCTATTTCAACTAGCTGATTTTAGCAGTTTTCCAATTTGGCATTTTTTTCCTATGTTTTGGAATCCCTGACTCTCGGGGTTGTTTTGAGGCCCTAAAATGTTTTTTTAGGGATCACCATAGTTATATTGTATACAAAGACAAATTATGATGAAAACATGAGTATTCCTTGGATATACCTTTCCAACGAGCTATCGTACGCCTAAAACGGAGATCGTATGCAAAAGTTACGACCCCATGAAGTTGATGTACTAACTTACCCAAATGGGGCCCACGTGACTTTTGGTGCTTCATCTCCTAGGGTTAGGTTTTTGGATGTCTAGGGTTTTTGAAATTCCTGTTTATTTTAAAAAATCCTTCAAAGCCTCATTGTAATCATATTCTTGCAAATGAGCGCAGTCGTCACATCTCTTCTTAGAGATACTCCACCACCATTCTAGGAAGCTTGTTTTCCACTACATTTTACAGTTTCATCTTATTTCGTTATTGAATAGAAACAAATTTTACTGTATATATGCTATTTTGTGTTAAGCATATTTTGATAATAATCTGTATTCATTTTGTTCTACTCATAAAATCCAGATCAGTCACATTGTGACATTAAATTTTGTTCGTCCATGAAATTGTAAGGTTATGGTCATTAAATTACCATCAAGGATTTTTGTTTGTAGGCTTGCAGTCATTAGTGTCAAGTTCTTACGCCATCGACAGTTGGGAATACATCAATGTCCCATGATCGATGGATTCTTCAAGTGTTCGACCCCGACACCTTTATTCAAACTTGTAAGAATATACTCGATGTATTGATACCTAGTTTCATTATCGGTAGGTTGTCTTGCATTTGTGAATGGTACACCTTTATGACCAATAATCAAACAAATTCTCATTGTGCTTGACCTCAACTCCTTTATTCCCACGATGTATTATTTCACCTTTAGAGGATCATGCATAAGACTTGAAGACATCAGTTCATAGTAGCAACTTTATTGATTTGTTTCTATCTTTGATTGGATCAGTACCTATGTGACGTTAGTGATCATGAGAGATCATATTGTACTCCATTGTATACATATATCTTTAGATTGATTTTGAGACTGGTTTTACTATGCCTTGTTCATGACTATGAAATCCTTTGGCATGTAGTCACCTTTGTATTTCCTATTCATGGCCATGAACAATTGTTTGGTATATTTTCATATGGATCCACAATGTAACTCAAATTGGCATCCATGTGAGCAAATTCCATATAGATTGTAATATTCTCATGAGAAACTAGTTCTTCCAACTGGGTCTCCATTACTCCACTTTTGGGTATTATAATATATTTCCACCATCGCAGATATTTCTCAACCATAACTTTTATAGATTTATTCTTAGTGACAAATTGTCAATTGCATGTTTAATTTGTTTTATTAAAAAATAATTAGGAAATACTCTCCCCCGTATACTTGCCACCCGATCCCTTCGTTGCACCAGAAATTAATTTATTTAATTTAATTAATTTTCAATTTCCCTCACCCATCCTAAAATATCTCCTTGATGTCCCTTTATTCCCTCTATTTCCTCTTAATGACTCATGCCTTTCTAAAACTTAGTTGTGTTTTATTTAGGGAAGTTCTTTAGTTAGACTAGACTAGATTCCTTTCTATGTTTCCACATTCCTTTTTACATTCATTTCCCTTCTTGTCTAAGTTTCAATTTAGCATGTCTTGCACATAATCAGTAATTGAATCTTTAGATAAAATATTTCTCTTTTAAATTCTGATTTTTCTTCATCTCCCCTTTTATTAATTGATTATTTAGTTTTTAGTCTTCTTGCCCTATTTAAACCTAGGATTAATTTTCAACTTGGCTTAGAATTTTTAAGGGGATCTTATAATTAATACAAATTACTCATTTAAAATTTATTTTAAGGTTGACCATGTCAAAACAAAATATTGTTTTCTAGGAACCTAGGTTCATTGACTCACCTTTATTAAAATCATGATGTGCCCTTCAAGAGGGACTACATGCTCCAAGGGTTCCACTCACCTTTATTCATGTTTTATTTACGTGACATGCCCTTCAAGACGCACTACGTCCACTTGCCTTTGACTTATTTTGGTAGTTGTCCAACTCTTGGAGTCAATACTCCATCAAGAAACCTTGTGAGAGACTAAGGGCCTCTAAGGAATAAGGACCCTGCCTTATTGCGTACCCCTTGGAGTCTTCATGAGCAACTATCTCAGTCTTCCCTCATGACATCGTGGATATATAGCACTAGGTAATTCTTAACCTACAATTTGAGCCATGATGAGAGTGCTAGTAGGCTATGGTAGGGATGATGCCACACCTCTCCCTCAATACCTGGTTTCTATGCATGGCCCATTTACTCCTTATATGAGTCTGACTAGCAAGCAATCGTCAGCATGCATCCATCAATGAAAAAATATCAATGATCCATAAACAACATCATAATATACCCCATCATATGTCGCACATGTATCAATAGAAATACCCCAATCATAAATAGTCCACTCCCTCACTCGATCCAGAGTGCAAGGAGGTCCACTGATGCCAAAGACATCCTCAATCAATAAATCTTCCTGCACACTTAGGAGAAACCCGTCAATAAAATATGTCTATACACAGATATCAAATAGCATAACATCATAATCCATAAGAATCATCATCAGAAACCATCAGTGAAACAAACAACCATATACAAAATTGGATCACTTGCACGTAAGTGTCCTCAAAGAATAATTCAAATCATGTATGCACAAGAGAGGGATGTTACATATGGTATGCCTAAGTCAAATCATGACTGGTATGTGTAAGGTTATGCTACCAGAATTTCTTTGACTAGTTTTTCTTGTGGGAGTTAGGATACCCAGCTCAAAAAGAGAGTGGTAGCTTGACCTTGCAAGGCGATTTGGGTGCTATATTATTCTCTGGATTTGTGTGCATGGCCCCATTGTGACTCGGAGGGATAAGGTGGATGAAGAGTACCTCTAGTGTTGCCTAGGAGGTACCAGTGAGGTCTCAGTGATTAGCACGTGGGAGTAGGGAGGATCGCCAACAGCTAAAGAACATCAACAAGTACATCCGCCAATTATGATACACATGTTTAAAATTTGCATTGGTAAATTAATTTAAAAAATTGTAGATGGATTATATGTTGATGGAATTTGTAATGGATTTGTGGAACTGGATATGTGTGAATTTACTTAATATGTTGATTTGATAATGAAGAGGCTTGTGTGTTTAATTTTTGCAAGCATCAATGGTAGGTGCTTGAGTATACTAATACTAGCAATCATGGTGTGTAATATCTTAATATATTATTCTCTAACTCACATTACCTTCTAGAGTTAATAAAATAAAACTCGTATTTCCATAATCCTATACCAAAGTGTTATGATTATTGAGGTTGGGATCATTGTTTTTGTTGAATATTGTCCCACTTAAACTATGTTTGTTTAATGTATTCTTGTCCACCAAATTTAAAAATTTTCAAATCTGCTTCTTGAACCCATAGACTATCCCAACTCAATGCCCCACAACCTTTTTTTTTTCTACAATGGCATGCCCCTTTTTGGAAAATATTTTAGTAATTTAACACCTGCATTTTTCCCTTCAAGATCACTACAATTTGCATTTACTCTCAACATTGTAGTATTAGCATTATTCATCCCTTCATTCAAAATCTCCAACAACTTTGGATCTACCCTCAACGATTCAGAATTGGTGTTTCCCCTACAAATTTGTTTTTGGGAACCTTATCCTTGTGAAATTACCACTCCTTGCCTCTAAGTTCTCCCTTGATGCTTAGCATCTCTACCCTTCCTTTTAAACCTATCACTCACCTTCTAACAAAACGTTTGGAATCAAAAGATCAATGAAATGAACTTTAGAGAAGCACTAATATCACAGGCCTTTCAAGCAAGGAGATAAAAACTATCTAACTAACGACCTCATTCTATCAGTTATCACAGGGAAACTCATATTATATAAGAATTGAACCTGTTTGGACACATTCTCTATCCATCCAGGTATGCGAAAAATTTTCTATCGTTCTTGCTATAGTGGGTGGGCTATCTCTCGACCACACCCCTAATGTTATTGACATCATGAGAGGAAGGTATCCAAGGAAAGACTGGAAATAAAAGGGTAATCCATTTCTTCAAACCGAGCATTGATGGGGAACCAAGATCAAATTGGATTTTTGAGACCTGATTCTAAAATATATATTGGATCAAGACATGTGTTGTTCAATTCTATTTCATTGAATTAGATATTACTAATGATATGATGAAGCAACACCGCATTATACATTTGTTCACCATTTTCTTCCATTAAAATGAAGGGGAAATTGAAGGTATCATTGTTTTAATCATTTTTGTTCCACCTCTACTCCACGATTTTATATTCAACTATGTATTTAATGCTCAAAAATTTCACCCAACAACCTTTCTTGTATCTCTACATTTTTTAGATCCTTCCACTTTGAAATTGTGTCCCTCCTGGCATCTAACTGATGCATCATCTCTGTGTATGGCCTTGATTTTTGGTCCAAACTTTGAGCTTCCTTTTGGCAGTATTTACCTCACACGTCAGCTAATTTATCTCAATGTTAAATTCACTGCTTGGTCTCTTCTCATATCCTTAAAAAGGGACATCGTTTTCCTTGTCTATAGTTGTGCCCTCCCCAAATTATCTTTGCTTGTTTGGCTAGAATTAATCAGCTTGATTTTGGTAGGTTGTAACATGGTTTTTCACTATTTTCCTCACCCATTCATGAGTTTCTTTTTGTTGAAATTGTTTTTATAAACTTTATATATGATTTTGGAGTTGCAGTTGTTATGGCAGTGTTTATATTTATTGTATATAATTTGATGGTAGATATTCGCTTGCTGCTAGATTTTATGACGCAATTTTGTGTAGGAAATAGAAATATTTGTAAAGAAAATAGAAACCTTTATAAATAATCTTAATTCCCTTTCTCATGATTAAAGGTATAAATTTGCAGATTTAACATAACAATGACTTTCTTATGGTATTTTCCCAATGTTCAACAATGATAACAATGTGTTTGGGCACAAAATCATAGCAATGGGCCTCTCCAATAGAGAGTAGGGATCATTCTCATCTATACCCCATGTAACATCGCACTCTGGCACATTGAGAAAACTTATTATTTGAGGACACTTGCTCGCAAGTGATCTGGACTTTTCCGATATTAATACATTTATACTTGACTATGATGTGTTATGATAGATGACATGATGTTTTACTATTTGATGTAGACAGGTGCTATTGACTCAGTTTTATTAAGTATGCAAGGTTTTGGACCTTGAGGATGCAGAGGCATCGACGGAACCCCTTGGACTTCAGATTGAGTCAGGGAGTGTGCTATTTGGGTTGATTTATTTACCATGATATTTTATTTATTTGATGATATGTTGTTGACATGTTCTGACATGATGGTTGATGATGTAGGCTAACGATATCTTGCCGAGCAGACTCACATATGGAGTAAAGGGGGAACACACGATTTCCAGAGAGGTTGAGGGAGAGGTGTGGACAACAGCCCTGCCACAACCTACTAGCACTCCCACTGTGGCTCAAACTGTAGGTTAACGATTACCTAGTTCGAGAGGATCCACGATGTCGTGAGGGAAGACTGCGTTAGTCACTCACAATGATTCTAAGGGGCGTGCAATAAGGTGGGGTTCTTATTCCTTAGAGCCCCTAGTCTCCCAAAAGTTCATTTGGCGGAGTGTTGACTCCAGGGGTTATATATGTCTACCAATCAGTCAAATCGGTGAATGGCACCCTTGGAGCACGTGGTGCATCCTGAAGGGCACGTCACGCAACAGAAGAAAACGAGGCGAGTGGCACCCTTGGAGCACGTAGTGCGTCTTGAAGGGCACGTCACCTTGATGATGATGATGAGACAACCTAGATGACCCTAAGACCTTAACGCCTTAAGAAATTCTCAAAACAACTCCCCTAATTAATTGTCACCCAGTTCAAATCTAAACCTAAAATTTAAAACATCTCTATGATAAAATTTGTTTAGCCTTAAAAAAATACCCTACAAAAATAAACATAAGGACGCAAACCCAAAACCCTCCTAAGTATTAGTTAAAGTCTTCTTAAATTAAGGGGGGTAAAGTAATGAGGGAGATAAATTAATTCAAACCTATGGTTTTTAAATTATAAAGAAGAAATAAAATTATTTAAAGTGTGGGAGTATAAAAGTTAGGATTTTAAAAATATAATGAAAAGATTAATAAGTGCATTTATCTTTTTGGGTTTAAAAAAAAAAAAAGAGAGGAATAAATAATAGGAATAGGGAAACTAGTAATAAAGGAAACATATTAAAGGAAAATGGGGGACATTGGGTAAAAAGAAAAAAGGAATCAGCAATTAAGAACTTTCTATAATGAACTAAAATAGCAACTTATTTTAGGGAAAGTTATTAAAAGCATGTAAGGGGATCTAGGAACACCTAGGAGTAATTTTAGGAGTGACTATAGGTGGGTGATGGAAATGAGTCTTTTAATATTTAAAAAAAAAAAAAATTGGAGAAACGTGGGGGATGAGTGACACTTGGACGACAAAGAATTTTTAGAGGATTTTCATTAAAACTTAAATTAAAAGTGATTTAGGGAAAGTAGGTGGGTCTCAAATTTCTATAAAGTAAAGAGAAGATGGAAAATAAAAGGGGGGAAACGGTGAGCGTAACGTTACGCTACCAGATTGTGGCTTGATTGATTTCTTGTGAGGAGTTGGGTTTTTCTCAGCTCAGATTGGTGTGGTAGCTCAGCCTTGCGAGGCGAGCTGAGAAGCTAGACTTATCTTCTGGATCTTGTGTGGCCCCTTTGTGGCTCGGGGGGCTAAGGGGGAAGCAGGGTAACCCTAGCGATTGGCTGGGAGGTACCGGTGAGGTCTCTACGGTCGGTGAGCGGGAGTGGCATGGAGTGCGAGAGCGGCATGGAGCAAGCAGACATTTTTCGAGGTAGGCAAGGAGGCAAAGGTATGGTCGTTTACTTGGTAGAATAGAAAGAATTAGGAGTTGATGTAGAGCTGCCTGTTTATTGGAAAAGTGTACTAGTGTTACCATTTTTATCTAGCGTTGCTGCATCTTCCGATTTCATTGACGAATCATAGAAAGTAGATTTTTACAATGCCTTTTTGAACCTCCTTATTTCTTCCAATGAATACTAGATGTTAAATTTATATAACAGATCGTAGTACCTCCAGACTTAAAATTCAGAGTAGAGATGAGTTAGTTAGCCTAGAGGCCACTCCTTGACAGAGCTTATAACTAACTATGTAATTAATTTTCACCGGCAACTAGTTCCTGTAGGTTTCAGTTTAGATAATGGTCTTTAATCTTTGCATCTTCAGAGGTCTATATTTTACCTCTGCCATTTTTGTTGCTAAAACTTCAACTTGCCCTGTTGGATTTCGTACTGCCTTGAGTTCCATAATACCTCTGGTTATTTGCAAAATTAAAACTAAATGTGAATTCGTTCTGGCATTAGGTAGTTGGCATTTCGTTCAGAAGAATCGGATCTGAGATTCATTCTGGCACGCCAATGCAGGCCTGGTTCCTCATTTATAACTTGATACAGGTGATTGTGCCATGTTCTTTGAGATTTTTCTTTCTTTGTGGATGTTGGGTCAGTCGGATTGTTGGGTCATTTCTCTGTCGGGACATTCCCAGGTTACCTTTGATTGCAAATTTTTCTTATATTTGACTGCCTGCCGTCCTGGGAGGGGCGTTTCTATTTTCGTGGGCATTGCATCGTTGAGTGCACTTATGAGTAATGTGTCAGCTGTATTGGTAAATCATTGCATTGCCTTGGAATTGTCACGAGTTCAATCCCGATGGACCTGTCCAAACAATTCAAATTTAACGAGCCAACAACCTTGCTAAATGTTTTTGCTAGCGTCCCACCAGCCGTAGCTGACATGGCTCTGGCCATCAACGTGTAACGATTCAGTTGATTTCTAAATGGGAGATTAGTTGATTTTTTTTTGCTCTCCATTAAACCAAATTGAATAGTTACAGTTTCAAAGCACCTTTTAACTATTTTGATTCTGCGTCTACCAGTCATTAACCATATTGTTTACATTATTTAACCTTTAGGTAAACTGGATTTTACTTTTACAATTCAGAGGACAGCACATTCTGAAATGATTAAAATATCCTAGATTGTTGCGTGAACGAGGGGCATCACTGCCACGTCTCTTCAATAGGTCACCTTTTAGTTACTTCCAGTCAACCTCATAGTTGACAGGTCACCTAACAGTCCGAAAAAAATGGGATCTTTAACTCCTTTTGATCAACCACTATTCCTAATAAACCCAACAATTACATTTAGCGGTTAATGTCTTTTGGTAAACTAGTGAATTCTCCTTGCATGCACTATTATATTTTTCCTTGTTTCTAACTTGACCACACACCGGTAGTTATGGATGCCAGTTGCTGAATTTTTACCTGACTTGGCAGACTGGTTCGGCTGTTGTTTCCTAGGGTAGTTAATAACTCACAAGGCTTTATTTCGATTCTGGTAGGTAAGGCTCTGCAAGCATAAAGTGAATTTCAGAAGGCGTGGGCATGGACCAACCTTTATATGGTTTTAATGGGTAAATCCAACGATGTTGCATTGTATGGTGATGATGTTTTTATTTATTGTCGTTTTAAAAACGTTGTTAAAATTAAACACTGTCACTTTACTATTATTATATTTATACATTGTCCTTCTGAATATTACTATTTTCAACATGGTTCATTTAATATTGTTGTTGTTACATAATGTCAATTTCAAATATGATGTCATGAGGCTATTTTTAAATATGAGGTTATATATAAATATGATGATGAATTGTATATATTGACAATGAGTTTTGCTTTTAAAATTTTGTCATGGAAAAATATATCGCTATTTATTTTATTGTCTTTTAAATGGATACCCTTAAATATGACTTTTTTTAAATATGGTCATTTTTATACATGGACATCTTATAACCGGGATGCCACATTGTTATTTTTAATTGACTTTAATTATAATATGAGGTTACCTTTATATGTTGACAATGAGTATTGTCTTTTAAGCTTTGTCATTTTAAAAGAAATATATCTCTATTTTATATTGTCCTTCTAAAGGTTGATATCTTTATATGTGACATTTTTAAAATATGGGCATTTTTACCATGGACAGTTTTTAACCATGATGTCTCATTGTTATTTTATTTAAGACATTGGTTATAATTATGAGGTTATCCTTGTATATTGACCTTAGTGTAAGGGTATTGTCGCCACATAGTATAGAGTGTAGTTGGGTAGATAACTTAAAAGAAGGAATGGCGTAGTTATTATTTCTTTATTAAAGAATTTATGATCTTAAATGATGTCGAATTGTGAGATCCTCTGGATTATTTGAATGTTTCTATCTAGTAAGTTCATTGTAAATCTTATGGTTGTAGCATACAAGAGGGTTTGTAATTGTAAATCATGGCTCAAGTTGCGATACAAATGTAAGGTGTTTAATAGTTCATGGCCGTGTTATTGTAACCTTTATTGTTATTAATAAACATTTACGGTATAATAACCTTGATTAAGTACAATAGGATTTCTGAGTCTGTAATGAGTGTGTTGTTCCTTGTAGACAAAGTTGTACTTGGTTGATAAACCTTCCGGGCATTGGGGACTGTTGTCGGGTGGGATGTAGACATTTCCCCCCAGGTAGCCTTAGGAGTATTTCTGTGTGTGTGATTTTTCTGTGTAAAGAATCCAGTGTCGTATCAAGAGTCTTGGGCCCTTTAAAGGCAGGGTTTCCACTCTTGCGACACACCTGACAGAGATTACTAGTTTCTGCCTGAGCAGTCGGCCAGGAGCCTATCTGACCTTCTCTCTCTCCGGAACAGAGGACTAAGATTAAATGCCCTACTTTTTTGTGCAGAAATAGTAAACTCTACTGTTGGATTCTTCCATCTGTGACTGTACTGTACATAACACCTGGTGTCATTTTCTGCTTACAAATGCTAATTGTACGCCTTATGTCCAGGGGCTTTTATTGCTTGTTGTCACTGTGGTATGTCGTATGTCGTCTTGTTGTGTTTGTCTTGTTGCATCTTGTTCGTAGTCAGGTTACTAGTTTCTTCCTGAGCAGTCGGCCAGGAGCCTATTTGACCTTCTCTCTCTCTGGAGTAGAGGACTAAGATTAAACGCCCTACTTTACTGTGCAGAAATAGTAAAATCTACTGTTATGGATTCTTCCTTATGTCTATGTCATTTATATTCTTGTAGTTACTTGTTGTGTGCCTTGTGTTCTCTTGTTGTGATCATCATGGTTGTGTCTTGTTAGTCATCAGGTGGCGACATAGATTCAAGTGTGTCTGTTTCCTCTTTACACGTGCGCACACACCTTAAACAAAAAAAAATAAAAAAATTGCACCTGCTATAGAGTTGTTGACATAACGATGAGGTTTGTTACACCCCATATGGATGGTTGGGATGGAAGGTACTCTCAATAAGATCCATAGCATTACTTGATTACTTCCCACAAGTATAATCTACTTCACAATGATTATCATCTTAGGAAATTTGTATTTTCCTTTGAGTAATTGTAGATATCTCAACAATACTTCACTATAAACTGTATATTAATAACTCATTGACACCACAATACACTATCTCATTATCATGTTATACAAATACTGATAATATAACATAAATATGATGTTAAGAATGTTTGGTTAGACACTGACATCTTGCACGAATAAATTATACTATAATACATATTGAATTAACAATTATTACCTATGCCATTAGTTTTGATAATGTATGATGGATTAATAATTAGACTTCTATCGCGCCACTGAATACTAATGATGCATGATTTAATTAGAATTTGGTTACTATTGTGCCTTAAATATTGTTGAATTATGGTTGATTTGTTAATTCTATTCTTTTGTGCTTTGCAAAATAAAGTCGATATATCATGCATATTGATTGGTTGATGTGTAAATGATGGATTAATTAATAGGATTCTCACTTGAATTCAATTATGTGATGTATGACTAGTTGACAAATTAAACTACTTGCCCGCATTGCAAATTTAATGTAATGTATGATGTTAGATATTTGTCTTCTTGCGTGAAATGAAATTTATTACGAAAAATGATTGAATATTGTTATTGGGATTTGTGCCTATAATACAACTGATAATTTCTTTTGTTCCTTGGATTTAATGTGGTCTATGATTTTTTCTATGAATGATTACTCCCACACTTTGTTTATTTGTGGTTTAGGATTGATGGATTTATGAAATTGATTACCAATGATGTTGTCAACTTAGCATAGTCAGTTGGGACTTGATTATGTTAGTGGTATGTAGACACCTCCTTGTTCCTCGGAACATTCTCCATCCCTGAGACCTTAAATAGTTAAAATCAATTGGAACCTGGGCTTGAGTGTTGCTTATGTGTATTGTAGGTCCTAACCTTGCAGGGTAGGGTGGGAAGGTAGTATATTGTCATTCTTATGATTATCTTTATGATTCTTAAGTTATCGTTATGTTATCTCATGTTATCCTGGTGTTATTTGATGATTATCTTTATATATGAGTTGAGCGATTTGTTATTCATATTGTTTATGCATCATTACTATTTTTATGAATGTGATGATTATGGGCTACTATTTATTGGTGTTAATGCATCAACATGCATATCATTATTCATGGTGCTGATTTGTCGTCCTTGCGTCATGATTAATTGTTAATGTGTTAATATATTAAATGATGTGTCAACGATGTTGCTATTAATTGTGATGTTTAAAATTTCCTAACGCAAATTTTTTATCACTTTTCGTACTCTGCTTTTCTGTCGTAATCGCTTTTTAAGAAGAAGATTTGACAATTTTTAAATTTGGTGGACAAGAATACATTAAACAAACATATTTTGGGTGGGACAATATTCAATGAAACAATGATCCCAATCTCAACAAGCATAACACTTTGGTATAGGATTATGGAAGTATGAGTTTTATTCTATTAAAACTAGAAGGTAACGCGAGTTAAAGAATAATATATTCATATATTACACGCCATGATTGATAGTATTAGTATACTCAAGCACCTACCATTCATGCTTGAAAAAATTATACAGACAAGCCTATTCATTATCAGATAAACAAATAAAGTAAATTCACACACATCTAGTTCCAGATATCCATTACAAATTCCATAAACATATAATCCATCTACAATTTTTTTTTAACTAATTTACCGATGAAAATTTTAAACATGTGTACCATAACTGACAAATGGACTTGTTGATGTTCTTCAGCTGCTAGTGATCCTCCCTTCTCTTGCATGATAATCATTGAGACCTCACCTCTACCTCCCAACCAACTCTAGGGATACTCTTTGTCCCCCTTACCCCCATAAGCCACAAAGGGGCCACACACACAAATCCATAGAATAATCTAGCACCCATCTCGCTTCGCAAGGTTGCAATACCACTTTCTTTTCGAGCTGGGTATCCCAACTCCCATAAGAAAAATTAGTCAAATAAATTTGGGCAGCATAACCTTATGCATACCAAAGAGGTATGCGCAATAAAGAATGTTGAAGAAACATGAAATAACTTGAAGGAAGAAAAATACCAAAACACCAGAAAGAAAAATGAAGTGTTAATAAGTGCTATATATTAAGGGGGAGCTTCCCCAAATAAGAAAGCTACCTTTTGTAGTTAAAACTTAGGGGGAACAACCCCACCCTTTTCCATTGATTTAAAAGAGGGAGAGAAACTAGGATCATGATGATAGGGGGAGATTGAGTGTTTCCATCAATGCCAAAGGGGGATATTGTTGGAGGATTGGTTGATGTCATTCATGTCAACCCTAGTCATTCATTTTTGGACCCCACAGTTGATCGAAGTAGATAGACATGAAGGAAATTACATGTGTATATACAAAACCCATGTATGGATAGTATAATTCATGTTTCTTCCATTGGAATGTGGCACATCATGTGGATCCTCACTATTGAGTAGAAATGAATTTTTGAAGATGACAATGTGAATTGTAGAAAAAACTACATGTTGGTGTTGTAGGAAAATCTGCCTGCGGACAAGTAGATCGACCTCTAGAGCTTGACCTTAACCCTAGATAGAAAAATGATTAACATGGACGCTGACTTCCTTTCAAATCTATCTAAACTAATGTATGAGAAGGGAGAGTAACAGAAGTACCTTTTAACCGACGTTTGTCTCTGCACGCTCTGAGTTGCGCTCCAACCCTTTGCTCCTCGTTGAGATCTGTGGAAAAAACAAGATACGACCAATTCCTACTCTATTGACATTAGCTTGAAAACAAATCTATCAATAAATGACAAGCTCATGTGACATCAGACACAAACTAGAAAGAAACAGGCCAAGCGTGTCATATTAATGAGAATAACGACAGTAGTACTTACAATCATAGATGCTAATGCAACAACTTCATCAAGTCCTCTTCGTCCAACCCTTGCCTGAAATATCCACAACCTGGATAACAGCAGCTTCACTGATCACTCTCCTCTGGCTGACTGTAAGTTTCCTCCAAGATCATAAGTTCCACATATTCAATCTTTCTCCCCCTTTCCACCATCATAGAGCCTGTTTATATAGGTTGGGAGGAGCCTAACCTCTTGAGTTATGTTTAGAACCAGTTGGGAACCTTCTCCATAGATCAGGGATCTGTTGATGAGAACAATAATTCAAGCACAACAGTCTCCTAATCTCGAATGTTCCTCCCCTTATTCCTCTCAACGGGCTAACAATTGACCCAGATTAGGGAGTGCTCCTTCAGAAAGGGTCTCAGATCGTTGTAGTGCTCCTTGGCAAGCCTGGGGAAGTGCCAACACTCTTAAGATGAGCAGCGCTCCTCTAGAAGGGCCTGAAGGGCGTTATAATGCACCTTGAAGCATGTTAGGGGAGCGCCAGCACTTCTGCAGCTAAAATAAGAGAGCGTTCCCCCTCCAAACCTCTGTTTTAGGGCTCCTTTCAGGTGTCAAAGGTCATTTGATCCCAGTAAACCAGTTCTCCTCCTTCAAATCAGTCATGTGAGGTGTCATAAATGCCTCCCTAGTGTCGTTATCATGGCATCATGTCTGAACATTGTTTGCGACACTAGTGATCAACTTGCGAAACTTGCAAAAGTTGATAGGGAAGATGCGACACTTGCGACAATTGATAGGGACAATGCGACACTTATCCATCTAAACAATTTTGACATGTAACAGAATGCCCCCCAAAGTATGAAGTCAGAAGATGCGAATTGATGACTGAAATGCTTTGCGGATGTTCAAGCAAGGGTATAGACTCGGAGAACCTGACGAAAGCTGCACACAAACATCCAACAAATATCATGACATATTTCAAAACCCAAGGCAGGCATACCTATGCTTGGATGATCAAGATTTGAGATATGGCCGCCATAATATACACTGTGGATCCATAATTGTATTGATAAAAGGGTATAGCCACCGAAGATACAATGTGGATCTATACTTTGATGACTCAGACTGATCGTAGCCACGAAGAATGCATGGTGGATCTACGAGATGATAAGACATAGCCACGACCAATACAAAGTGGATCTATGTAACAATGTATGTGTTCTTTGTCCAAAACTCTTTCGCAACCTGGGCGAGACATATATCAAAGTGAATTACTCAACCCAGGGTCTTCTTCCCAATTCCAATATGGCACGAATCTAGCCATGTGAATAGATGTCTTGGTGTTGAACATGGCAGAAACCACTTGATTACCGGTCAATGAGGTAAACCATTAACAAGTGCGAGGGAGATCACCATTAATGTCAATGATTCTCAAGGTACCTTAGTACATTCCACCGAACGTGAATAGATGAGTTGAAGTTGAACATTCATGGAATCATTTGATCAGAGGTCAATGATGTAAACCCACTGTTGAATGTGAGGAGGCCTACCATTGAGGCATGCAGGTCCCAAAGTACTAAATGGTTTCTAAGCCTAATTCCCGGATAATGTGTTGAAGTTGACAGGAATAGACTCGTCGAGGGAGGGCCTTGATGTATCCCCCATAAATGACACGAAATGGACATAGAGGTGTAATTGGTGAATCAAAAGAACATGGACTGACACGGGTTATGAGACAAGATATTTGGGATGGTTGAAACTTGAGGTAGATACTTCCCTTGAACACTGAGGCACGACAGTGAACATGACATGGACCAAAACTGTGCAGTGGGTACCGTGACTTGCGTCGGGTGACTCAAAGGAGTGAAAGGAAACTCAAAGGATTGGCTCAGTGCAGAGGTTCAGCGGATTATGATGTATGCAAAGTGACAAAGTGCCGTGTTCAAGGGCGACTCTAAGAAGTGCTAGACGATGTTCTCAAGAGACTGCTTGGCTTGCTCCTTTCAATTTTTCCCCCATCCAAATAGATGAGTACCTCTTTTTGATTTAATGAGCTCGAGGACGATAACACATGCTCGATATAACTTACCTTCGGTAAGTCCCTCTTCCTTTTTTTAACGAACCGGAAGAAGTAAGGGTTAGTTCCCATATGGGTCTGTCGATGTGTGCTTTAATGAGTCCAAAGACAGAAAACTCGAAGGTTTTTCGGGATTATAGAGTTTGGAAAAACACTTAAAATAAAACTCTCTCAGTTCCTTTTTCGTACAGTAGTCCAACGAGACCGAAAAAGGGTTAAACTATCGCTCGAAGGATGCTCTTTCTGACCTTTTAACGAGTGTGAAAGAAAGCAAGATCACTCGACAATATTTTCATATTTAGAGAGTCTGAAAAGGGTTTAAAGGAGACTCCAGGGGGGTTCCTTTTTCGTGTGATCGTATTCGTACGGGTCCGAAAAAGAGATAAAAGTTTACCCGGTTACGTTCTCATATTGTCGAGCTCGAGAATGAACTAAGACTATGGTCATGAATATGACAAGGTGAATGATTCATTAGAACTGCCAAGAATCCTGCAATGCCAGAAGCTACAAACCAGATATTAGTGAAGTCATTTGCACCATTAGAGAAACCCAAAATGACCATAGCTTATAAAAAATGAAATTTTATAAATGTCAATTGATTCAAAAAACTCATTTACCATTTCATTTGCAAGGATTTGTAGAGTGTTGGAGAATCTCGATTGGAGCAGATCTTGTTCTTCTCGCTGTCGGAGCTACGGTTGATCGTTTCACACACCGTTCAAACCAGGTAGATGTTTGTTCTTAGCTCTTTCAATTACACGGTTTCAAGTTGATTTTCATGGCATAATTAATTTAAAACACAAAGCCCTAGATTTCCCATTTTGAACCAAATCGGCCTCCTTTTAAAAGTTAATAAAATGGGGGGAATTGTTCATGAAAATGTATTGGAAAATGGTGGTTAAGATGCTCACACTTTAACCATTGATTAGATCGACCATTTTGACCAAAGAAATCTGCAAAAACTCTCCTCATGGGCCCACGTACCTCCTCAAAAAGTTTTTCGTTTTTACCATGTTTTAATCATTGTTTGGCAAATACTTAAGGGTGTGGTGGTTAAAAATGATGATTGGTTACCTTTAGATGTCATGGGAATTTGATTTTGTGTTTTAAAATGCTGTTTGAAAATCGCCGAAATCACAAAAACATGGGGAATGATGTAAATTTTGAATTTTTGTTTTGTAGATATATTCGGCAATCATGATCGAGTGGAAAGAGCGGGAACATGAGATGGATGATATAGCCACTCTACGAAGTCCCCGTACGCGGGCCGCTCTACGACATGTGGTTTGCTCAAGTTTTTCAAACTGCAAAAAATGAAAAGCGAGGTTCTATTGCTTGAGCATATCATTGGTCTTTGGGACATCACGGAACAAGGATTCCATATTGGTACACAACTCCTGACCATCGAGTTGGAGGATGTGTACTTTCTGACCGGCCTCTCGAAGAGAGGGGTCCCCATAGCTTTTACAGGGCAGAGGGCATTACCTAAACATGTGGACGTGTATCTGGCACATCACTGTGCTCCGGGATCAAGATTGGTAGGGGGTAGGATCCCTATCAAGGATATCCGGGATCTGCCTCTTGGATCCATATTGTTTGCTATCACTAGTGCAACTGGTAGCACTAGTGCTCATTTGGCCTCGAGATCACAGGTGGCCTATGTTGTTCAGTGTTTAGAGCCAACACTGTTCAATTGGAGTGCAGCATTCCTTCGGAATGTGAAGGAACAAATTTCATGATGTAGGAATGGTCAGAAACAGTTCGGTTATGGCTCATTCTTAGTTTCATTTTTCTTGGAGAGCATCCCTCAGATGCAGCCTCAGATTGTGCTGGCAGTACGACCAGTGGATGAGCCTCAGATGGAGAGGTGGACTAGCCTATCCCCAAGGTTAGTTTCAGAGTCCGAGTTCCATTTTACTGGTGATTTCTTTTCCTGGTTGAGGCAGCAGTACCTCTGGATCGAGGACTTCCCATATGCCGATGTGGACTTCTGCGGGAGTATGGACTTGATTTTGCCCGAGGGGGAAGATTGGGACGAGTCAGGTAAGAGACTAAGCCATTCCTTGTCAAGTTTGTTTTTTAAGTTTTTTGATGTATATGTATTTTTTTTGGGTATGTAAGAGAGTTTTAACAGATGTTTTTGTCTTCAACGTGCACACAAGGGAGCGGTGCACCTAGCGGATATACCAGTGCCAGGACGTCGTGGCGGTGCTCCAGTTGTAGCAGACCCAGTAGTATCGGTGGCGGGCCTCCGGGAGGTTGAGAGGAACCTCCAGGGCCTTACAATAGGTATCCCCCCTCTGCGGAGAGGGGACGTGCCTTTGCATCTGCAGCGACACACTGTAGGGATGCCAGAGAATATCAATTCTCTGTTGAGACGTGAAGTACGCACAGTATTATATTACTCACAGCACAACGTAGTGCGTGGAGATTAGAATTTCCCTGAGATCATGTTTTTTGTATGCATTGTCTGGCAAAGTTGTATGGGTGGATGAGCCCGATATTTTGTTCTCTTATAGACTTTTTGATGTAATGCAAACATTTCAGTCACGCCATATATATATATATATATATACATATATATATACA
>JASDQU010103584.1:147204-172919 GCA_032191745.1 Picea mariana | reverse complement strand
ATACCGATCCATGATATAATTAGCTAACGAATCTGAAACACTATTGAGTTCTCTAGGAATGTGTCTATATTCAATGTAATTGAACATTCATTCAAGACGGTGAACTTGCAAGTGCAGACATAGCAGGATAGGACTACGGATAGCATAGATGCGGTTGAGTTGATAGACCACGAGTTGGGAGTCTAAGTGAATAATGATACGAGAGATACCTAGGGAGGAGGCTTGGGTCAACAATCCGATATTCTGCCATGTTGTTGGTTGTTGGTCCTAAACAGATGCCTCCTGAACTCACCACCTCGTCAAACTGATAAATAACCCATGCCACCGAGGCAATGTTCAAGGTATGTCGGCTGGCGCCATCTGCGAACCCAAAAAAGATAGGAAAGGTAGACGTCATCTGCGCATGAAAACACAGGCACAGTCATGAGTGGCAACGGTAAAGACTCGAGCACGTGAAAGAAAAGACACACCAAGATAAAATACAATAATGTACAAAGCACAGATGCTAGGTGATCTAGGCATAGTACTTTTTAAGGTAAAGCCCGTTTCGGGGCTCTCCTAGGGAGATTCCATCATGATCTACTAGTTCGTAAGCACCTCTGTGTAAAACACGCTTTTCGATGTAAGGACCGTGCCACATAGGTTCTAACTTTCCTGTTCCCAATTTATCGTGAGCTTGGTCATAAACGAGGACTAAGTCTCCTTCTGTGAAGGTTCGAGGTTGAACGGATTTGTCATATTGACTCTTAATTCGTTTCTGATGTGCCTCATTAACGAGAGCAGCATCACGACGTGTTTCGTCCAACTTGGATAGATACAAGAATCGTTCTTCTTCCGGAGAAGTATGGGGTAGGAGTTCTACTTTCAATTTGAGTGATGGAATTTTACACTCGATTGGTAGTATGGCCTCGATACCATAGACCAACTGGAAAGGAGTGAATCCAGTTGAGGTTTTCACAGATGTGCGATAGGCCCAGAGAGTGGAAAACAGTTGTAAATGCCACGATGTCTTTTTTTCCCCTACCATGCGTTGGATCATGGTTTTTAGGACTTTGTTGATAGCTTCAACTTGTCCATTCGCTTGAGGATAGTAAGGGGACGAGTTTTCATGGCGAAAACCCAATTTGACGTGTAACTCGCTCATCATCTGGTTTTTGAAGTGTGCACCATGGTCGGTGACAATGGCATGTGGTATACCAAAATGAGTAATGATGTGGTTGAAGAGAAAAAGAGCTACGGTATGGCCATCATTCAGGAAGGTAGGCATAGCCTCAGCCCATTTTGTGAAATAGTCGATGGCGACGATGATGTAACCATGCCCCCCGGCTGAGGTAGGCTTACACTGCATGAAATCGATGCCCTATTTTGAAAAGGGGCCGACGGAAATAATGGGGTGCAGCGCAGTAGGGTGGGTGTGTGCCTCCTTGTTGAAGATTTGGCAGGGTGGGCATTTTTTGACGGCCTCGATGCAATCTTTGAAGATCGAGGGCCAAAAGTAGCCAGCACGTAGGATTTTTTGGGCTGTGGCCATCCCAGAAAGGTGACCGCCACAAGCACCAAGGTGACAATCATTCAAAATGCGTTCAGCCTCTTCGTGAATCAGACATCGCCGAAGGATTGTGTCAATACCACGGCGATACAGAGTGTCGCCGAGGATGATATAACGGCGAGAATGGTGACGGATGCGTCAACGCTCTTCTCGAGAGATGTTTGGCTGAAAACATTGGGTTTGAAGGTAGAGGAGAATGTCTCCATACCAAGGGTCAGAGGTGCTGATGAGGAAGAGAGACTCATCAGGGAGAGGGTCTCTCGGTTCATTGTTTTCATCGGCACTTGGGAGAGCACAGATGAACTCGGCAAACACCATGGATTTTTTGGCCTTAGCCTTGGTAAACTCAAGATCGAATTCTTGAAGAATAACGATCCATTTCGAATATTTTCCCCCAAGTAATTGATGCGTTAAGACGTGGTACATGGGGTTGGAGTCTGCGATTACCGTGGTGGTGCGTAATAGGATGTAGTGGCGGAATCGTTGGACAACAATGACAGCTGCCATAGCCAATTTCTCGACATGCAAATATCTAAGCTCGGGTCCAGATAAACTCTTGCTCAGATAATAAATCACGTGTTCTTCGCCATTAGAGTCTTCTTGAACTAACACCATCGCAATGGTGGAAGTAGAAGCGGCCAAGTAAAGGATATAATCCTTTGTATAATCGGGAGGATGTAACAAAGGAGCATGGGTCAAAGCATGCTTGAGAGCGTTGAATGACCGTTGGGCAGTGTCATCCCAGATGAAAGGGACGTTCTTTTGTAGTAGTCGCATAAATCCTTTAGTGATCTCGACGTAATTGCAGATGAAACGGCGGAGAAAGTTTGCTTTGCCTTGCAAACTTTGAATTTGGGTCAAGTTGGTGGGTGGGGGTAAGGCTAGGATGGCCTTGATATTCAAGGGATCCACCCTGATCCCGTCTTTTGAGACGATGAAACCGAGGAGTCGGCCGGATTCGACAGCGAAGATGCATTTATCTGGGTTCAGACGAATACGATAGAAACGACATCGAAGAAAAATTGCCCGCTAGTGACCAATGTGATCAGGTCAGTTGGATGAATGGGCGGGTAAATCATCGAGGTAAGGTTCCGCGATATGTTTGATGTCGTGGAAAGCGTACGACATGGCTCGCTGGAAAGTAGCACCAGCATTTTTAAGGCCAAAAGGTATCTTTCGGTAAGAGAAATTTCCCCAAGCGTAGATGAAGGTTGTCTTATGTTGATCAACAGGTAAGATTTCAATCTGGTTGTATCCAGAAAAACCATCCATGAAAGAGAAGATCACACTTCCCGCGCAATTATCGATGATCTGATCGATAAAAGGGGTAGGGTAGTTGTCCTTAGGACAAGCTTTGTTGAGATCACTATAATCTACGCAAATGCAGATGGTCCCTTGTTTCTTAGCGACTAAAACAAGATTGGAGACCCATTCCGTCAAAGGGACAGGGTAAATGAAGCCAGATTTTAGAAGTTTTTCAACTTCTGCCTTTATAGCTACTAGTTTCTTGGGGTGAACCAGGCGGATTTTCTGTCAAACTGGTTTTGCGTCAGGGTAAGTTTTGATTTCATGTATGACGATTGAAGGATCGATCCCTGGCATTTCCTCGTAACTCCATGCGAAGACATCACGAAATTCTTTGAATAAAGCGGTGTAAGAGACCACTTCGTCAGGTGTGCAATTAGCACCAAGGTTGATGTTTTCCACGACACCTTCTTTGACTGAAATGTCAATTGTGATTGTAGTAGAGATGTTACCCATGTTCCCCTCAGAGAAAGCATCTTGAGTGAGGATAGGGGATTGTGGAGCATCGGTAACATCAGGGGGGAAGACAGATCATATGTCTTGCACTTCTTCCAATGGTGGAAGAAAAGAGGATCGGTGGTGGTTGTCATCCCAGGGAAAGTCATCAATGCTCAGCATTTCCATAATAGATTCGTCTGAAGGGAAAATGTGGGAAATGTAATCAATGGCGGATGATAGGGAATTCAACCACGAGGGCACTGAGTAAGTGTCGGGTGCCAATGAGTGTGAAGTGTTCGAAGAGGGAGAGGCAGATTGAATAGCTACGTATGTGGCCTCGGCTGGGCTGAGTGGCATGGTGTCACTGAGTCCATCAAATTCCAAAGGACTAGGCACAATCCAAGGGTCAGATGATTCTAGGGATTGATAAGGAAAAGTTGAGATCATATTGACGGCGGAAATATGATGTGTAGTAGGTGGAAGTGGTGTAGGGAAGGCACCCATGAGGCTAGAATCTTTCAATAGGCCAACACCAATGCTTTCATACGTAACCATGTGGTCTCCCAGGAAAGGAATATTGTTGGTAGCAGAGATGTGAGCGTCGGGTGTGCAAAAATCAAGCTGATCGATGGTAACGATTTTGCCTTGATGAGGGAACTGTACACATCAAAACACCGACGAGGTGACGGCGGTCATCAGGTAGAACCAACTTCTTTCGAGTAATAGGTTGTAATCGAGGGGAGCATCGACCACTTCGACATCAACGGTAACAGTTTTGCCACCCAATTGGACAGCTAAGGATTGTAGTAATCTGTGAGGATGGAAACCTCGTCCATCAAAGGCACGTAACATCGTAGGGGATTTATTAAGGGCAGGTGATTTCAAACCTTTCCAACAGGTTAGAAACATGACACAAGTAGAAGCTCCCTCATCCAGGATAGTTCGATGAATTTGTTGGTTATGAACAACAACGTCGATTTGAAAAGCTAGCTGGTGGGAGAGTCGAGGTTGATAATCGTCTAGATTAAACATGATGTAGTTTTATGACTCGGGATCGAAAGCGCCAATGGTAGCTAAGATCATTCTACGTTGATTTGGATAGTGTTGTAGAACTTCCAACGCAGACATGGCACATGGGGCTTGGGCCAAATCTTCTACAATATTGTAATTTTGGGTAGCCCGTGAATTAGGATTGAAAGTGGATTTCTGGATGGTGCTCTTAGGAGGGCGTAGGATGGAGTCAAAAGAAGGTTTCTTAATCTAAAGTGGCCCGGATGGAGGGCTAACAGACGGAGGATTAACAGCAGATGGTAAAGGATCTGGCGAAGAACCGTTAGCGGTCTTCGGCATATCAAGTTTAACTGGTGTGTCGTATGTCGCAGAACGAGTGGTTAGATTGACCCCGTTAAACATGTAAATGTGTGCACTTGTCGAGGCCTCATCATGGGGTTGGTTAGAACTGCCCCCCAGCATGGGGGTTTGTGCAACCAAACATTGTTGTTGCAGAAAAGGCTGAGTGAGCACAACGGGTTGCGAATTTCCCTTAAAAAGTTTAGCCACTTCATTGCGATGTGGGCAGTCTCAGGTGTAGTGATCGTCACCGCAAATGAGACATGGGAATTTTGGTTTTTGCTGTGGTTGTTTTACGGCAGCAGGGGTTTGCGGTTGGGTCTTGGGTTGTTCATTGTTATTGTTCTTCTTTGTTTTGTTTCTTGTTTTCTTCTTGCCCCCCAGTTGTTGTGAAGGGGTTGCTTGGACCGCATTCACATTAGAGACTTGAGTTTGGGAGGGGGGGGTAGAAGAGGGTGCAATTGGGTCGGGAGTAGCCATTGAGGTGGGCTGCTGAATTGTTCCAGTGGACTGGGTGGTAGATTGAGTTTTGACGGAGCCAATAACTCCATCTGCATGCGAAGCAGTCGATGGTTTGGATGGATCATTAGTGGCACGGGTGGCATTCGATATCAACTCATATAGAGTACCAGATTGTGAATAGACTAAGTCTAGGTACNTGACCGCTTTGATTAGCCTTCGTCGTCTTCTCCATTCATGGATATGATCGGAGATGTGTATGGAAGTTGTCTGACGAAGAGAGGTTAATAGTTCAGTACCTGTCTCGTATCGGATGGGCATTTGGAAATGTGTGAGGAAGGACATAGCGAGGGAGTTGAAATCGTGAAAGGATGCACGTGGTAGTTCAATATACCATTTCACGGCGGAACCCGTAAGTGCTCATTGGAAAAGACGCAAACGAATGGAGTCATCCATGAGGGAGTTTAATGAACACCACAAATGGAAGGTCATTACATGGTTGTTTGGGTCTTCTCCTGATTTACCGTCGAATTTGGGGATATCAGAAGGGAGTTTTGCTGGGATAGTTGGCCAAACCGAAGAATGATGAATGGGATCATTCGTTAACCGAGACAAGTCTGGAAGGTCCAGGGTGGCTAAAAAGGGTAATTGTTGGTTAACTTGTGGGTAATGCTGGTGTGGCAGAGGAACACCAATGGGGCCCAATACTGGGTTATGTGGATAATTATAACTCGTGGGCCCTCTCATGTTGGGTTGGTTTTGACCAAGGTACATAGGATTTGAAGTGTTTTGAAAATCCTGTGTGAGCGGAGGCTAACCGGATGGGTTTTGAGGGTTATGGGTTGGGTTGGGCATTTGTCCATAAGGAGGTTGTTGCGGAGTCTACGAATTTTGTCCTACCGAGAAGTATGGGTTTCCTGAGAAAGGAACGTTCCATGGATTAGATGTGGCAAGAACAGTTTGTCCCGTGGAGGCATGCGGATTTCCTTGAAAAGGGATGCTCCACGGATTGGGTGCAACAGACACAGTTTGTCCTTGTGGTTGATGGTGGAATCTGACTTGAGGTTGCCCCTCAGCATGAGGGTGCCCCCCGAATGGGATTTGTCCTCCGGTGGGAGGATGCCCCCCAGCTTGAGGTAGAGTTTCTGGGATTTGAGGGCCAGACACGAAAGATTGACCGGTATTGCCGATTGGGTTAGGACCACCAAGGACAGTCCCTCCAGGTTGTTGGATAGGTATGGAACTTCCCGGTACAATTTGAGTAGTGGTTTGGGCATTGGTGGTGGCAGATGCGTTCAATACCCTAAATCCAAAAGGGAGATTTGGTCTTGGTGTTACAGGTGTGCCAATCGGAGCTTGGGTGACCACCGGATTACCGACGGGGATGGTCGGGATGTGAGGGATTATCTTGGACTGGGCCGTCTGAAGGGGAATAGTAGGTCTCGGGCCCATGAATGGTACGTTCGGGCCAACGGTTGGTGTGGCTGTAAAAGTGGTAGTACCGGTGAAATGATTTGGGGGTACCGTATAGGAGGAAGATGCGTCAGCACCTTCTCCTATTCCATAATGATCTTGCACCAAGCGTGGTGGACTCCAAACAATGTCCGCAGTCCAAAAAGGGTCATCAAGTAAAGGGTTTCGAGGAGACCAGACCGGAGTGTTAGAAGGGTTTGTGACAACATATTCTTTGGCATAATTTAGGTGAAGGATCTGTCATTCATATCCCTTTGGAATATGATAAGCTTTCGAGGATTCCAAGACAATTCTAAAATTCTCCAAAGGAATGGGAACTTCTTCCTGAGAAGTTGTAGTGTTTCGAACCTCGCTCTGTTGAGGAGATTCCTCCGTAGAATGAGGGGGTAAAGGGGTGTTTCCCTCCATGTTGTCTGGGGGAAGTCCCTGTAGCCTCCGCGAGCATCGTGAAGGGTCGATGTTGACGGAAGAAAAAAGTTGACGAAAGAAATCTATGGCCAACTAGCGAAAAGAAACAGCACACGCTAAAAAATCTAAGAATCACAACCAAGCAAACATGACCTTCTTTTGATGACCGTCCTAGTTGGTGATGAAATCCAACGTCGCGTGATCAAGTCCAGAAGGGGCGGGGATAGGGTGGAACAGTTACAATGGCGACCTGCTTAACGGACTTACACCTTGGTGCAAGCTTCCACGCAGTAATTGTGGATTTACCCTCCAAGGAGCCCAAGTGAGTTTGACCAATGTCTGCTCCAGGTACAGTGAGACTTCCCGTCACTGTCACCTTGTGTAATAACCTAAGGATTATGGCTACTAAGGTTACCAATTCGCAGTCATCCCCTGGGCGGGAACAGTCGACAGTTCGATCCGAACGTACGGGCAGGGTATCAAGCCCGAAATCAACTAAGAAGCTTCCACGCAGTAATTTTGGATTTACCTCAAAGTGACCCCCATAATACGATCCGACCACCACAATCAGTTAAACCACGGAGGGTTGGTCCCCATAGCTTACCCGAATGCAACCTCGTGCGTAACCCCTGTGCGAGAGGGGGATCCCAGGCAGACTTATACGATAACTGGATTTACTCTCCCTAACTCAGGATGCTAATTTTTGTTTTGACAACTTTGGAGAGTTATGCTCACAGCCTAATCCAAAGTACTACACCTATTCTACTGTTGGTGGAGGATTCTATCAAAAAAAAGTTCTAGATGAATTTTAATTAGTGTTGATTTTAGTGGTTTTTCTTTACGCAAAAGGGGTGCATGGAAGTGAAACAAATGGAATTAAGACTCTGACCCAAAGAGTGCATCAAGCATGATAAGCAGTCATTTCCTTTCGATGAACGTCTATCTAAGGGAGAGAGAGAGTTCTTTCACTAACAAGCACAACTACAGAATGCCCTCAAACAATCTTTTTCTTAATCAAATCCTGATGTAATGCAAAAACTTTTCAAATGCCTTCTAATATGCTCAATCAGTCACTAATATATCTTTATTGTTTGCGTATGGATGATGATCAACACAATCACAATGCTTATCTTTGCTAATTATCTTCTTGGTATGAATGAAAACCAAACTAGCCTAAGCAAGAGTCACACAAACAATACACCCTTCGTAGCAATCAAAACGAAAAACGAAAGAAACAATTAAAGAAAAAGAAGACTTCACACCCAAAAGCAAAGTTTGAAGAACAAATGACCTCAACTGAAAACAAGATACAGAGGTCTGTAGACCTTTGATGGCCTTCACCAGGGTTTTGCTCAACTGAAGAGAAGAGAAAAACAATGCATAGGTTTCAAGCTTCCTTCAATAGGAAGACTTAATGACAAATGGTGAAGAAGGCTACAAGATTCAATCAACAAGGCATTTATTCTTCAAAAGGATAGATGTCAAAGCTAAAAAGGAAGAAAAATTGACTCACAAGATCATTCAACAGAAGAACTACAGAGGCAAACCCTGAAAAATGCAATTGTGGAGGGTTTTTGGGCCAAAAGGAGGTTGGCGCTCTGTTGCCAAGGGAAAAGAGTGTTATATCACTCTATGTAAGTCTATTAGGAGCGTTGGTGCTCTAATAACACTAGGTCAAGGGTGCCAGGGTCTAAAAGTCCCAGAAATGTCGAAAAATTTCAAAAATTGAGATCTGAACTTGACAAATTTGCTGAATGTGACAAGGTAAGGAGCCAATCAGCTCGTGAAACTAATCAAAGAGGGGTGAACCAGGTCTAAAATGATCAAGGGACAGAACAAGGTCAATGAGGAGAAAAAACCAAACAAGAGGTTTCGATTCGAGGCTATCTCCCCAGTGGAGTCGCCAGTTTCTGTTGTAGGAAAATCTTCCTGCGGACAAGTAGATCGACCTCTAGAGCTTGACCTTAACCCTAGACAGAAAAATGCTTAATGTGGACACTGACTTCCTTTCAAATCTATATAAACTAATGTATGAGAAGGGAGAGTAACAGAAGTACCTTTTAACCAACGTTTGTCCCTGCACGCTCCGAGTTGCGCTCCAACCCTTTGCTCCTCATTGAGATCTGTGGACAAAACAAGATACGACCACTTCCTACTCTATTGACATTAGCTTGAAAACAGATCTATCAATAAATGACAAGCTCATGTGAGATCAGACACAAACTAGAAAGAAACAGGCCAAGCGTGTCATATTAATGAGAATAACGATAGCAGTACTTACAATCATAGATGCGAATGCGACAACTTCATCAAGTCCTCTTCGTCCAACGCTTGCCTGAAAGATCCACAACCTAGATAACAGCAGCTTCACTGATCACTCTCCTTTGGCTGACTGTAAGTTTCCTCCAAGATCATAAGTTTCACATAGTCAATCTTTCTCCCCCTTTCCACCATCATAGAGCCTGTTTATATAGGTTGGGAGGAGCCTAACCTCTTGAGTTATGTTTAGAACCAGTTGGGAACCTTCTCCATAGATTAGGGATCTGTTGATGAGAACAATAATTCAAGCACAACAGTCTCCTAGTCTCGAATGTTCCTCCCCTTATTCCTCTCAACGGGCTAACAACTGACCTAGATTAGGGAGTGCTCCTTCAGAAGGGGTCTCAGAGTGTTGTAGCGCTCCTTGGCAAGCCTGGGGAAGTGCCATCACTCTTAATATGAGAAGCGCTCGTCTAGAAGGGCCTGAAGGGCATTATAACGCACCTTGAAGCATGTTAGGGGAGCGCCAGTGCTTCTGCAGCTGAAATAAGGGAGTGTTCCCCCTCCAAACCTCTGTTTTAGGGCTCCTTTCAGGTGTCAAAGGTCATTTGATCCCAGTAAACCAGTTCTCCTCCTTCAAATAAGTCATGTGAGGTGTCATAAATGCCTCCCTAGTGTCGTTATCATGGCATCGTGTCTGAAAATTGTTTGTGACACTAGTGATCAACTTGCGACACTTGCGAAAGTTGATAGGGAAGATGTGACACTTGCGATAATTGATAGGGACAATGCGACACTTATCCATCTGAACAATTTTGACGTGTAACAGTTGGACCTAATGTTAAAAGGAAGTTACCTAAAGGGTATAAATACATATCATTATACATTAATTTTCAATACACACAAGTTTATTAATGATCAAGAATATATAAGTTGAATTTATTAGAAAATCTAAAGTAAATGAGGCTAAATTTCAAGGGAGGATGAAGTCTTTTGGTGATGTGTTCTAAGCTATGTTATTTATAGGTCATATTACCATTTTCTTTATAACTTTGTTTCTAGAAAGATTATGATGGTGAAATTAGGAATATAGTGAGAAGACATATGGACGTAATTTTGGTAAAACTTACATCTCATGATTCACTATAATTTTGGAGATACACTTTGTGGAATATAGTATTGTTGACTAGTCTTGAAGCTAGTCATAAAAAGGTGTTCTAGGTAAAACTGTCATAACGTATTGATAGAGAATGCAAATGAAGTGAGACCAATATAATTGGAAATTGTACAAGATTTAGTTTCTTGTGTCTGAATTTCAAAACATGATTTTAAATATTGAGCACTAGGCATGTTGTACAAGTTCTCTTTCCTGAATAAGACAAAATTGACTAAGGTCTACCATTTTCTCTATAACTCCTTTTCTGGGAGGATTCAAGGAGTGAAACTTGGAAGCGTTTCAGAGAATAAATTGAGGAATATTGGCTATAGGATTAGAGTATTCTAGGAAGTGAAAAATTGGAGAAGTTGAGTAAGTCTCAGGAATCATTACCAGGTTCTATGTGATGGTTGGTTGATGGTGATAATTTAATGTAAATTTTTATTATCTCTCATATATTATTGGGTGGAAGTAAGGGGAAATAATATAGAGGCCAACCCTCTCTTTATCTTGGAGGATAGTATCTTCCTTTTGGAGGTTTATCCCTCCCTTTATATTTGGAAGTTGTAGCTTCCCTTGGAAGTCATTAGTTCCCTTGAACAATAACTATTGATTACTTATCACATATTGTGGTGTATTGGTGCAACTCTTCTACTATTTCTCATTGTTCATTGTATATAATTGAATATATAATATGGTTGAAGTATAAGTTTAAAAAGTGTTTAAATTGTACTTGATACTGATTCAGCCCCCTCTCATTATCAACATGATTACCAAATGAAATTTATCTAAGAAACCCATCAACCTAAAGTGTTGTGATTATTTTAGCTTGGTCCGTGACTACAAATATTGTAATGGTTGATGATCTGTATGAATTATTGTCTCATTTTCCATTAATTGATGCTTCCATTTGCTTACAATTTGTAGCAATGCATACAATTCCTTATCATAAGTTAGATATTTAATCATATCTTGATTAAAAGTCTCAAAATGATAACATATAGGTTTACCTCATTGCATCAATACTTCTCCCATGGCATATTTTCTTGCATCAGTTTGAATCTCAAACGGATGTTGTAGATATGATAGAGATAAAACTAGTGCAATTCATATCTTTTCCTTCAATGTATCGAACGCTTTTTTCTACTTGCCTCCCCATTGAAAGACTTGTTTAATTCTTTTTAATGCATATAGAGGAGCTACTATGTACGAGAAATTAGCAATTAATTTTCATTGGCAATGTACTGCTCCTAACTTCTACGGTAGTAGTTGTCTTGGGCCATTTCATAATGACTTCTACTTTTTCGAGATCTATTTTTATCTTACCATTCCCTACAATGTAGCCCAAATATACAAGATAAATTTTGCCAAATTCACATTTAGACATTTTGATATATAGCTTCTCCTTCTTCAAGAGTTTAAATACTTTCTTGACATGATTTATATGATCTTTCCATATTTGACTAAAGATCAATATACCATCTAAATAGATGATAAAAAAACAATCTATGTAGGGTTTGACCACATCATTCATTACCCTCATAATTTTTTTTGCTGCATTTCATAACCCAAATGGCATAGCTAACCATTCGAACAATCCTTTTTGGTCTTGAAACCAATTTTCCATATGTCACCTTCTTCAATTTTGATCTAATGGTAACCACTTCTCAAATCCAACTTAGTGAAATAAACAACATTATTTAATTGATCCAATAAATCATCAATTATAGGAAGAGGATAATAGTTATTTACCATAATATTTTTTAGGGCTCAAAAATTAATACACATCCTCCATGTTCCATATTTATTTAGAAATAAAACAATACAAGAAACACACAAAGAGGAGCTTGGTATGATGATTTCTTTGTCGAGAAACTCTTGAACCCACTTCTTAATTTATGCATTCTCGATCACTGATGACCTATACATTCCAATATTCGGAAGAGGAGTATCTTATTATAAATGTATTTCATGTTCAACCTCCATATTAGGAGGAAACCCTGTAGGTTCCTAAAATAACTCATCATAGTTAGATATGATTTTGACCAAACATTTTTTATGATTTGGATCACAAACCGATAAATCATATGTTATATCTTGTTCTTTTTATTCACTATCATTAGAACAAAATATTTACTTGCTCTCATTAGTCTCTCGATTTTCCCTATGTTCACTAATGAAACATTAGGGTTGATACAATGAGCTTTGAAAATAAATTCAATCCCAATCTTGAAAATATGATATTTATTTTGTTTATGATGGAATATATCCTTTGTTTCAAATAGATATGGACTACCCAATACTTTGCCACAAATTTCAAGAGGCACAACATCTATCTCAACCTCGTCAAAAACTTAGTTGTAATTTCAAATCTGATCTTACATTGTTTCATCACCTGCAACTTAGCATCTTCACATACCCATCCTAATGGATACTTAATTTTATGATGTATACTTTTCAAACACATATTCTTCAAAATTGCTTCATATATTAAGTTAAATTGACATCGATTGTTAAATAAAGTACCTACTTTTGTATGCTTCACTATAACTCTGACATTAAAAAGATCCCTTCTTTTCTTTTGATCAGTATCACTTTCCAATTTGGCAGATTGAACTAAATAATTAGAATTGATAGTTGATATACTTGTGCTTCTTATTTCCACGATCTTATATTAATTCCCAAAATATGATCCTAGATCCCGATGAGTTGATGCAACAATATTATGCTTCCCTTTATCCTTGAACTTTTACAGTCAGAATTCTAGATGTAGTTTCCAACACTGTGATTCCTCATGTCCCTTGTTCTTGTAGTGGAAACATGTAGGTATTCCCTGAATTTGCTTTACTGTAGCTTATTTATTACTCTTCCATTTACCTTTTGGTTTCTTTTCAAACTTGTATGGATTCTTATATTCAATTGCGCGCTTACCCTTACTGGCCTCTGGATGTGTAGTGTGTATTGACACTTTATGAATGTTAGTAGGGTTAAACATTAAAATAGTATGACAAAGATATGAGTGCATGCCTCCAATAAATTTTAGAGGAGTTTCATGGGTATCCAATGAAATCCCTAAAGAAGATTCATTCTTCTTGAATTCCTTTGTATATGATTAAATATTCTAGGCTTTACCCTTCCTTAGATCTTACCATTATATAATTGTCATTTTCATATAAGCTAGTGGATAGAATTGTTTTTTTGTAGCCTTAGTAAACTTATCACGGGAAGAGATTACTTTACCCCTTTGAACAAGATCAATTTGAATCTTACTCTCCCACCATATTAAGTCTGTGCCACTTAGTCAAAGAATAATTAACTGTATTCTTGTAGCTTTATCCATGATCTTTTGAAATATGAAATATACCTCTATTTTCTTGATCCAATTTTCCAATTTCTCGATATTCAACTCTCCATCATAGATTAAAAAATTCAAATTTGAAATCCAATTTTATAAAGGAATATTATGATCGGACTTTTTAGAGGAATTCTTTTGATGAGAAGAACATTCACTTCCCTCATAATAAGACAATGATGAGGATGTTGAAGGCAGATATTAAGGTCCACCACCTTCACCTCCTCCTTCTCCTTTCACTGAATTCTCCACTTATGGGATTTTGAATTCTTTGTTGGAAATCATATACTATCTCTCTCATCAAGCGAAGTGTATCCATCATTTATTATGGATGTAGTGTTCCTAACCTGGCTAGTCTAGGAAACGCTACTAATGTGTGTGTAGGATCAAAGGTTTACAACATATAAATGATCATACAAATAATAAACGCGACAAAGGACTGCAAAGTTGTATTATGGCATCTCTGTGGATTACAAAATGGCTGAATGCAGCTGAATAAACTGACAATACTTGATTAGATAAATAGACAAAGGATCTTATCTAGAATACAAATAAGCAATTGCGGCTGAATAAAATAACAACACTCGGCTAGATCAAAAGACCAAAGAATCTTAGCCAAAATACAAATAAGTAACTAAAAGATAATACCCAGAATATGGGAGCACTGTGGAATCAATGAAGAATGATGGAAGACCTAGATGATCTTCCTGGTGACTAGGGTGTGTCTTTCAACACCGAAATCAACCAACTGGTGACTTCCTCCTAGAATACATTGAACTATCTCTCCTGAGATGTGCCTCTTCTCCTCGATGACAAGTCATAATCTGCATAATGATGAATTAGGTCGTTGACCCTTCCTTTATAGATTTGCAAAACCCTAAATCATGTTGAAACCCTAATTCATTGTTGACTTCCAAAACCCTAAATCTCTATTGAAACCCTAATTCACTGTTGACTTCTATTTTTAGCTCATAATGACTTAAAAGCGCTTTTAACAGTTTTTAGCTCAATGCCACTTTCCGAATATAACACCTGTGACTGGAATGACCTCTAGTAACCTTGTTTACCCCTCTTTGACCCTATCTATAGTCTAACAGAGTAGTTTAGATCATTAAGCCTCCTCTTTGGAGCTCCTATTTGGAAAGGGACATTAAATTCCTCCCTTCCCAAAATTGCTTGTCATCATGCAATACCAGTTCAGGGTGCTACAACACCTGCTCACTCTCCCAAGTAGCATCCTCTACTGGAAGCCCTCTCCATATGATCAAACACTCTTTGATGACCCTAATTCTCATTTTCCGCTCCTGGAACTCCAAAAACTCCTCCAAAACTAACTCCAACTATCCCTCCTCATCCAACGAGGGAAGGTCATCTGATGTGCTAATGAATTGTCCCACTGCCTTTTTGAGGCAAGACATGTAGAACACGTTATAAATCTTGCTCCCCTCTGGAAGCTCTAGCTTGTAAGAAACCTTTCCTACTCGGTGCATGATCCTGTAAGGACCATGAAATGTGGGCTTGAGCTTCTCAACCCCACTCTTATTCAGAGATGATAGTCTGTAGGGTTGGAGTCTCAAGAAAGCCAAATCTCCAACCTCAAAGCTGTGCTCTATCCTGTGCCTATCCACACTTATCTTTTGTCGGTTTTGTGCCATCTGCAGGTTCTCTTTCAACAACTTGAGAATCTCCTAACTCTCCATGATCCAATCCTTGGCCTTGGGAGCTCTTCTCTCCCCAAAGACCAAATCTACCAAAGTGGGAGAAACATATCCATACAATGCTCAGAAGGGTGTCTTACCAATGGACATGTGGAAGGTGGTGTTGTAGCATTTTTCTCCCAAATGTAACCACTTTACCCATGTTCTTTGTTGTCCTCCTACATAGTTCCTCAAATACCCTTCAACCCACTTGTTGAAAATCTCGATCTACCCATCTATCTGAGGGTGATAGATGGTACTATGTGTCAACTCTGTCCCCACCAACTGAAACAACTCTCTCCAAAATTCCCCTATGAACCGACTATCCCTATCACTGACGATGTTCTTCGTCAACCCATGAAGTCTGAAGACCTCCCTGAAGAAAAGATCAGCTACCTGTACTGCGTTGTACTCTGTCGGTATGTCATAGAAGTGAGAAAACTTGGTCAATCTATCGACCACTACATAGATATATTTCTTACCCTAGACCTTGGGTAGACCTGTGATGAAGTCCATAGGTATACTCTCCCATTTCTACTTTGGAATGGGGAGTGGCTAATGTAGCCCTGTTGGAAGAGCATGCTCTGACTTGTTCTACTGGAAACTCACACACTCACTGACATGTCTCATAACATCTTGTTTGAGGCCCTTCCAGGAGAACCTGTCTCTAATCTGTCTGTAGGTTTTGAAAAACCCTTGATGGCCTGCTAGAGGTGAATCATGAACTACAGTAAAGATCTTCTTCTTAAGCCCTGAATATGGAACCAAGTAGACTCTGTCCTTGTAAAATATTACATCTTCAATGATGCTATACTGGTCATCCTGTATCTTCCCATCCATCACCTCACAAGCAAACTTTGTTTTGGAATATTCCACTAACAAGTGGGATTTCCAATATGTTGAAATCTCCATCAAAGAACATGCCACAGGTCTCCTCGATAGTGCATTCGCCACAATGTTCTTCTTCCCCCTGACATACTCTATGTCAAATTTGAATTCTTGTACCTTCGTCACCCATTTTTTTTGGTTCTCACTTAGGTCCTTTTGCTCAAGGAAATACTTCAAACTGTTGTGATCGGTCTTGACCACGAATTTTCTGCCCACCAAATATTGTCTAAACTTGGTCAAGGCATGCATGATTTCCAACATTTCCTTATCATAAATGGAGTACAACCTATTAGGTTGACTAATGTTCCAACTCTCTAATACAATGGGGTGTCCTCCCTACATCAAAATTGCACCGATCCCTTCACCGTATGCATCACACTCTAGTACAAATGGCAAGGTGAAGTCTGGTAGTGCCAACACTGGACAAGTGCCCATGAATTCCTTCATGTGATAAAAGGTTTCATGTGATTTCTCGGTCCATATGAAGGCCCCATGCTTGGTAATATCTATTAGAAATGCTCCAAGCTGAGAAAAACCCTAGATGAACCACCTGTAATAGTTGCATAGCCCGAAGAAGCTCCTCAATTCTGTCATGTTCCTGGGCTTCGGCCAATCCAGAATGACCCTGACCTTTTCTTGGTATACCTATACCCCCTGTGCATTGATGATGTGGCCTAAGTAAAGTATATCTGTCATACTCAACTCGCACTTGGACTCTTTGGCCTATAATGATTGTGCCTCCATGATGCTCAATACCTCATCTAGGTGCCTCATATGTGCTTGCCATGACTGACTATAGATCAAGATGTCATCGAAGAAAGCCAAGACTGATTTCCTTAACTGATCCTTGAATATATGGTTCATACAAGACTGGAATGTAGTGGGTGAATTGGTTAGCCCAAATGGCATAACAAGGAACTCAGAGTGTCCAAAATGACATTAAAATGTCGTCTTCTCTATGTCCTATTCTCATATGCTATTCTGATGATATCTAGAGTGTATATCAATTTTTGAGAAGAAAAATGCCCCATGCAGTTCATCCATCAACTCATCAATGCATGGGATAGGGTACTGGTTCTTGATGGTTTTCTTTTTCAAGGCTTGGTAATCAATGCACATCCTCATGGTTCCATCCTTCTTCAGATCTAAGACATCTAACGAAGAAAATGGGGTGCTTCTCGGTCTGATGTGTTCCATCACCAACAATTGCTTTATTTCCTTCTCTATCTCATCCTTGAACCTCCTAGGATGATGATAGTGGGGGTGATAATAGGTTTGTCCCCCTCCTCCAAATCAATGGTGTGCTCAAACCCCCTATTAGGTGGTCTCCCTGATGGAATTGCCTCAAAGACCTATTGATGTCGTCCCAACAAATTCTTGATCTCTGTGTGGTATTGTTGTCGACCTTCAGAATCCTTCTGAGTAGTGATCAAGCATTCTATGGCATATGATACCTCCCCATGTCTGAATATCCTCTCCATCCTCTTGGCTGAAACTATTCTCGGTGCTCCTGTTGACATACCTCTTAGAAAAGCCTTCTTCCCATCCTCATCTCTGAATCCCATTTCCAAGGTTTGGTAGTTGGTAGTGATTTTTCCCAAGGTAATCATCCACTAAACTCCTAACACCACATATGTGTCTGATAGGTCAACCACATAAAATGTGTCTCTCACTGTGTAGTTTCCTAACTTCATCTCTAATTTTGGAACTCTATCTAGACACTCCATTGTGTGGCCATCTGCTACCACAACATCAAACCCCTCAAACTCCTTTGTTTGAAGTGCCCATCTCGATACTAGTGAAGCATCGATAAATTTGTGGGTGGCCCCACCATCTATTAGGGTTATTTCCCATTTCCCCTAAATAATCCCTTTGATATCAAGGGTATCATACCTGGGAACACTAGAAAGGTTCGCTATGACACCTCCCTTTGCTAGTTTCCTCCTTTTATCCTGTTCTGGTGGATGTGGGACTACTGGAGGATGGGCTCCTATTGGTGTCCATGGTCTATGGGGAGGCTACTCCTCTGCTGGTGCTAAATCCTCCTTTGAACTAGTGGATCCACTGTCCTGCCCCTCCTCCTCATTGTCCATGTTGTCTACTGCTACCTCAATATAATGAATCTCTCCTTTGCCCATGCACCTGTGGCCTCGGACCCAATGATCTATGCAGCTGAAGCAAAGCTTCTTCCTCATAATCTCTCACCTAGTCTCATCATCCAACTTCTCCTTGCCCTTCCATTCTCTCTAGAATGGCTTCCTGTCTTGATCCCTCTAGGGCACAAATGGTTTGGAGAAAGTTTTAGTCTTTGGCACTGAGTCTACCAGATCTCCAGTGTGAAGGATGGCATCCTGCAAAGTGGGAGGATTGTATGACTTCACCCATCCTCTCAATGAATCTATGATTCCTTATATGAATGCATTATCATCCTGGGCTCTGATATATCTATCATTTCCATGGCTACCCACTGAAACTTTGTGATGAACACCTTTGTTGTGCTAATTTGTCGCAACTGGGATAGATCCCTGAAGTGTATCTTGAGATCCTTCCTTTCAAACCTGTTCATGAGCCTATATATAAAATCCCTATAGGAGGTGATGTGACTATGACCCAATGTCACTAGTCCATGATACCACCACTCATGTGCCTCACCCTTCAAGTGTAAGGTTGTGAAAATGATGGCCTCTGTCTCAGTCATCTGGTTGAGCTTGTAATACATGTCTAGCTTATGTACCCAAGCTATGGCAGTGTATTTGGATGACCCATTGAAAGAAGGAATGGTGAGTTTCCCAACTTTTTGGATGAAATCAAGGTTATTCCCCTGCTGTTGTTGTGGTACTCCCCTCTATGGCTCTTTGGGGTGGTTCCTGAGTCTGAGTCCATAATACTCGACTAAGGTCATGTCCTAATGGAAGTCATGAACCAATGTTGTGTACTCCCTTATATACTCTACAATTTCATCAACATGAGTGGGTGGCCTCTGTGCTATTGGTGGTGGTGCTGCTATCAGAGGTGCCCTCTGGAAACTGGGAAACAAGGGTCTAGGAATCCTACTCATAGAGGTGTATGTGCAAGAGGGTGACTGGGGTCTATTGTATGCTTCCGAGTTCTCCTATGTTGCATGCAGGACTTGTGTATCTAGGGTGCCCACTCTATCCAATCTATCAACCACCTGTTCCAAGGACTGAGACACGGTCCATTGACTAGCTAACATACCGTTGATAACCTGCATGAAAGCTGCGTATGGATCTACGGGGGCCTTGCCACTACCCTCTGGTCACTCATATATGTCTCCTAGTATCCTCTCTTCCTTGCTCTCAGTGTCACACTCTTCCCTTCCCTCTACTTCTCTGTGTGCCTCTTGCTCTTCCTCTAAGCTAGGAGGAAAAGGGGGGAAATCAGGCCTATGCCTTCTTTCCTGATGCCTGTTGTAAGTGACATATTTGTCACCTACATTTTCACGACTCCCTGGGTATTCTGTTGCACTCATTGTATTTAGTCACAGGCTGGTAGGACTAAATCTCTGATACCACTGTAATGTTCCTGACTTGGCTAGTCTAGGAAACACTTCTAATGTGTGTGTAGGATCAAAGGCTTACAACATATAAATGATCATACAAATAATAAACGGGACAAAGGACTGCAAAGTTGTATTATGATATCTTTGTGGATTACAAAATGGCTGAATGTGGATGAATAAACTGACAATACTCAACTATATCAACAGACAAAGTGATGCAGGAGCATCGTTCCCAAGCCATCCATGCACCAGCCAACCAACCCACTCAGCACACACATTCAATGAGGAGGAGAGGCACAGTCCTCTCATATTCAAATTTTTAATTTGAATCAAGCACATTTAATGTTTGCAAGGTTGATAGAGCCAAAAGGATGTGCCTATATGTAGGCTTTAGATGTAGATAGCCTTTAATGGTTGTAAGGTTGAGATCTAGATCCGATCTGGACTAGACAACCCATTCAATGTAAATTCAATGAAATCGAATAGGGTACGTAGCTTGGAGGGAAGAGCTAGAAGAGCCCCCTCATGTAAAAGATCTTGGATATAATGTTAGAAAGAAAAAAAAAATAGGAGAGGAGAGAAGGAGTCAAGACTCTGTCAAAAAGTTTGATCTTAGGAAAACCTTGTAAAGGAGGCATTTGATATTAATACAAACCAGAGTAGTTTTTCTTGCATATTGTCTATGTTGTGTGAATGCCTATGTGTGTTCTATTTATGCTATGAATTTATGTTGTAGATGTGTGTTTATAGGAACATATAGGTTCTGCTATCTGTAGAGTTCCTTGATTTTAGGTTGTAGTTCTTTGAGGCTTCATGCCAAGAGGGCATGACAGAACACTGCAGGTTCTAATAGTCAGTGCTTAGAGAGCACTTCCAATTCTGCAGAATTTGGAGAAGGATGTGCTAGTAGGGCACACCAAATGAAATCATTGACTCAAAGGAAGACCTCAAGGTTGTTGAATACATTGGAGGTGAGATTATGCAGAGGAGGATACAGTAGAAGACAAAATCTCTGAGGAGTTATGTAGAGCTCTACCAAGAGGGCATTGAGTAGGTGCTAGAGCACACAGAGAGAACTCTTTTGAGTTCTGGAATAGAAGAAGATTCCAAGGAAGGATCTTCACAGGGTTTTTGAACACCCTGCAAACTCAACAAGAAGTTGCTTGAGCAAGAGAGTGTTAGGAGGGCATCATATTCTCCATCTTCAAGAGAAGGAAAAAGGGTTAATTCCTTAGAGGTCGAAGCTACAATAAAAACTCAGGAGGGGTAGCACCATTGTACATGTAGACACTCTGTCAGATGCACAGAAGTCAAAGAATCCTTTGAGGATTTAAAGAGATAAGCTCAGGAGGAGTAGTGATTTTACGCACAGTGTTGGAAGGTTTATAGTTTGGAGTAAGGTTGTCATTGATGGAAAGAACAACGATTGCAAAGATCGATGATGGCAAAGAACAACAATGGCAAGTATAGAAATGAATATGGCATGAGTACATAAAGTATGTAATAGATGGGCAGTATGAGAAATCACTGCAAAGAAGATTTGAATAAGCTCAAAAGAGATAGTGCAGAGGACAGTTGGCAGATCATCGATGGAAATATCAGAGTAAGAGAAACAAAGTAATATTCGGAGGAGAAGCAAAATTTATGATCATTGGATCCCATTTACAATTCTCGATGACTATCAGATCAATTGTTGATTGGGACTGTTGATCCCACTCCATCTCGGAGCTTCGCGACTCATGACTTAGAGAGGCAAGAAACATGACCAATGAAATCACGATATGCGAAAAAGCGATTTAATCGCAGCCATCAAATCAACATTTGTTCTAAACTGTTGATCCATCTCCATATCATAGCTTTGTGACTCATGACTTGGAGAGGCAAGAAACATGACCATTGAAATCGTGATATGCAAAATTGCGATTTAATCCCAGTCGTCAAATTAAGATCAGATCTGGACCGTTGAATCATAGGACAAGTCACTGACTTGGAGTCAATGAATCATGGTGTGGAAACTCATAAAATTCTAAAGCACTTTATGCATAAGTGCGTGGTCTCAGCTGGTGGTCACACCATTGAAGAGCTGAAGAGAAGGGTACGTGCATACAAGCCTCTTTTCAGATTTTCAGGGATCGCGACTTGGAGAGTCGAGATGCCTCATCTCCAGATTCACGAAATGCAAAATCACGAAACTGCTTTATGAATAAGTGCTTGGTCATAGCCATGGTCATATAAAGGAAAGAGCTAGCATAGAAAATTTCCATCTCAGAGATTCAAAACTCATGACATGGAGACTCAAGATGTCTCATCGCAGAATCTCTGAATTGTGAAAGTGTGAAACGGGTAAATAAAGACAATACTCTTCAAAGTTAATCCAACGGTGCAGGTGAATTTGAGCATAATCGGAGGGCTCCTGTTGCACGACACAGTGAAACTGCTATAAACCAGTGATGAGTTCTACCAAAGGACTCGAAGACACTTCGAGGTGATTGACAGAGGAGGTGAAGACTCTCAAGGGATCAGCTAGTAGAACAAAGACTATTCATGGAGTCGATTGACAGATGGATGAGCATTGAAGTCTGTAACTAAAACATAAGGAATAAGCTCAACTATGGCAGAGAAGATGAGGATTCTCAACTGCTAGAGAGGTTTAGGAATCTCAGCAGAACACCCAGTGATGATGGATGCATGGTGGGAACCACCAGAGGAGTTGAAGAGTTACATGGAATATGCCAGTGGAGTGAAGACGATTTGTGGAGGAAATTGATAGGTGGATGAGGTTTGGAGCTCATAACTAAAATGGAAAGAATGAGCTTGACTGTCACAGAGAAGATGAAGAGTCTCAACGGCTAGATAATCTAAAGAGTCATGATGATGATCAGACAGAGAACTCGAGTTGTGAAGGATAACGACGCGATGTGAGTATGAAGAAAGATTGCGCACATTACATGCACAAGATGCACAAAAGATATATATACACCATACAGAGAAGAGATGCAGTTGTTGTTCTTGCTAGAAGTGGCTGTGGTTTCTGTTGTTTTTGGAAGTGGTTGTGGTTGTTATTGTTGCTGGAAGTGGTTGTGGTTGTTGTTGTTGCTGGAAGTGGTTGTGGTTGTTGTTGTTCCTAGAAGTGGCTCTGGTTGTTGTTATTGAAGGTAATTCATGCATGAAGGAGGAGAGTGCAGCAGCTAAATTGAAAAGAAGAGTAACTATGCAATGAATGGACATGGTGCAAAAAGCATAAAAGGAAAAAGAACAAACAAATCAAACTATGTGTGCAGGAAGGCAGTGAGGCAGACGGAGCAATGAAATGCAATGGAATAGTGATGAGTCTGGTAATCCATTGTTGAACATTATATCACTATAATGAGTTTCAGTAGAAAACATTCATAATCAGGGTGGTTGGGAGGTGCTAGGGAGGACTGGTGTCCTCAGAGGTTCAAGTGGGGGCTTGAACATAGGGATTTGGTGCTTCCTTCTAGTTGGTGCTAGAGAATCCAGGGAGTTGGTGCTTCCTTCTAGTTGGAGCTAGAGAAACCAGGGAATTGGTTCTTCCTTCTAGTATGTGCTAGAGAAAAATAGAGTTTTGGTGCTCTCAGCAAGTTGTAGCTTGCAAAACAGAGGTTGTAGCCTCACAATGAGTTGGTGCTCAAATGTATTATAATGTAAAGAATGTAAATAATACTTATCATATAAAGAAGAAGAGGTTTTTACCCTGTATGGGTTTCCTTGGGAAATTTATGTCTATATGTTTCTCATATATGTGACTGATGTTGAATGTGCCATTGTTCATTTCCCTGCATTATAGTGATCACCATGGAGTGCCTTGTAAATATTTTAAAAGAAGCATAATTGTTTAAGCACGGTGACAACTGATTCACCCCCCCTCTTAGTTGGCCAACAATCGGTATTAGAGCTAGCCCCTTTTATCTAAGGGTAGATCCTAGATCTTAAACATGTCAAGCCATGAAGGAAATTCAACCAATAAGGCCTGTCTATTCAATGGAACAAACTTTTCCTTTTGGAAAGTTAAAATGAGAACCTACATAATGTCGTTAGGTGCATATGTATGAGATGTGGTAGATACTGGCTATGTAAAGCCATTTGTGATAGCTAATAAGGATCACAAACTAGAATTTAGCTTCAATGCCAAGGCTATGAATGCTATCTTGAGTGGGCTTGCAGAAGTAGAATTTATAAAAGTTATACACGTAGGAACTGCCAAAGAAATGTGGGACAAACTCATTAGCAACTATGAGGGTAATGAGAAAGTAAAGGATGCAAAGCTTCAAACCTAGAGAATACAATTTGAATAGATGAAGATGAAGGAAGATGAAACTGTTGGAAAATACTTTCTAAGAGTAGAAGAAATGGTAAATGCAATGAAGGCACTTGGTGAAACAATTGATGAACCTTCTTTAGTTCAGAAAATCTTCAGATCTCTCCCAGATAGGTTCAACCCGAAGGTCTCTCCTATAGAAGAAATTAATGATTCAAAAACCTTGGGGTTTGATCAAATGCTAGGAACATTGACTGCATATGAAATGAGAATAGTTAAAGATAAACCTACCTCCAGAGAAGCATCATTTAAAGCAGACAAGAATGAGGATTCTGAGCCGGATGAAATTGAGGAAAAATTTATGAAGAGACTGAAGAAGGGATCAGGAAAATACAAAGGTAAACTACCTTTCAAATGTTTCAACTTTGGTAGGATAGGTCATTTTGCAAATAAATGTCCCCACAAAGGAAAGGATCATACATGTGATGATGAGGAGAAGTACAAACACAAAAATTTCTTTAAAATGAAAAACTTTAAGAAGAAAAGTCTGTGCGTAAACAATGATGATGATCCTTCAGATGATGAAGAAAATGACTCCTCTATTGAAGATAAATTAAATGACTTCATACTTATGGCCAAAGAGGATTATGATAGTAAAAGCACAGGGAGTGGTAAAGAAGAAGTTGTGGTTGACATGGAAGGAGAACTGATTAGTGCACTGGAAGAGATTGACAGACTAAGAATCAAGAACAGAAAGCAAAGAAAATTGTTGATACAGTTTGAGAAAGACAGTAAAGAACCTGATGAAGACCTTGTCCTACTTAAATTAGAATTGAAAGAGCCAAAGAAAATCGAAGAGATTCTGAAACAACAACTATCAGAAAAGAAGGCAAGATGTGAAGCATTAGAACAAGAGGTAGTGAAAACGAGGAAAGAAATGGAGAAGTTTCAAGCCTTGTATAATCAAAATCTATCAAGTATCAAAGCCTCAAAAGGATTGGCCACCATTTTGAATTAGCAAAGGAATCCAAATCTGAAAACTGGATTGGGCTATGAAGAGGGTTCAAGCAGTGGTAAGCTAGGAAATGAAGAACCCATCAAGTTTGTCAAAAGTACAACCACTAACAATAACAATCCTGCAAAAACAAAGGAACACAATCAACTGCCCAGGCCGAGTAGGGTAAAAGATGCCAGATCTGTATCTATAGAACAATGAAGTAATGTGCTCATTACTGAATGACGTCATTAGTCTGAAAGAAATCGATTTTCTCAAAGAAGACAACCATTTTCCTGGTACAAAGAATTCTTCTATGGATATTGTTTCTACTGTGCTAACTTTGGTCACAAAGCTGTAAATTGTTCCTTAAGGCTTAGACATGAGAAATTAATATTTCAAAGGAATAAATACTTTCCACAATAAAGAATGATGCAACCAAGTAACAAACCTTCACTGATTGCCAATTGCCAAATTAAGTCCAGGGTGTTGTTGGGTATTTTACCCTACGGACTAATAAGCTAGGGCTCTAAGCTTATACGCAGATCATGACCCTCAAGACTTAACTTTTAACCTTCTACCCGAATC
>JASDQU010103584.1:116552-132364 GCA_032191745.1 Picea mariana | reverse complement strand
AAATGCGGAAATCTTCTAGAGACTCTGCAACAATCCAAAAATTCTCCAAAGGAGTGGGAACTTCTTCCTGGGGAGTTGCAGTGTTTTGAACCTCACTCTGTTGAGGAGATTCCTCCGTAGAATGAGGGGGTAAAGGGGTGTTTCCTTCCATATTTTCTGGAGGAAGTCCCTGTAGCCTCTGCGAACGGCATGGAGGGTCGATGTTGGTAAAAATGAGTTGGGGAAAGAGATCTATGGCCAACTACCAAAAAGAAATAGCATACGCTAATAGAATCTAAGAATCACAACCAAGCAAACAGGACCTTCTCTCGATGACCGTACTATTTGGTGATGAAATCCAACGTCACGTGATCAAGTCCAAAAGGGGCAGGGATAGGGTGGAATAGTTACAATGGCGACCTGCTTAACGGACTTATGCCTTGGTGCAAGCTTCCACGTAGTAATTGTGGATTTACCCTCCAAGGAGCCTGAGTGATTTTGACCAATGTCTGCTCCAGGTACAGTGAGCCTTCCCTTCATTGTCACCTTGTGTAAGACCCTAAAGATTATGGCTACTAAGGTTACCAATTCGCATTCAACCCCTGGACAGGAACAGTCGACAGTCCGATCCGAACGTACGGGCAGGGTATCGAGCCTGAAATCAACTAAAATCATTCCACGCAATAATTGTGGATTTACCTTAAAGTGACCCCCATAATACAATCTAACCACCACAATCAGTTGAACCACAGAGGGATAATCTCTGTAACTCACTCGAATGTGACCTCGTGCGTAACCCCTGTGTGAGAGGGGGATCCCAGGCAGACTTATACGATAATTGGATTTGACTCTCCCTAACTCAGGATGCTACTGTTTGTTTTGGAAACTTTGGAGATTTATGCTCACATCCTAATCCAAAGTACTAAGCCTAGTCTACTGTTGGTGGAGGATCCTAGAAAAGAAAAAGTTCTAGATAATTTTAATTAGTGTTCATTTTATAGCTGTTCTTTACTCAAAATGGGGTGCATGGAAGTGAAACGAATGGAATTATGACTCAATCCCAAAAATGCATCAAAGATGATAAGCATTCATTTCTTTTCAATGAACATCTATATAAGGGAGAGAGAGATAGTTCTTTTCACAAACAAGCACTAATAAGGAATGCCCTCAAACAAATTTTTTCTCAAATCAAATCCGATGTGGTGATAAAACTTTGAGATACCTTCTAATATGCAAAACCAATCATGAAGATACTTTTTATTGTTTGCATATGAATAATGATTAACTCAAAACACTGCTCATCTTGCTAATTGTCTTCTTGGATGAATGAAAATCAGACCAACACAAGCAAGAATCATACAAACAATACACCCTCTCGTTGTAAACAAAACGAGAAGCGAAAGGAAAGAAACAATCAAAGAAAAACCAAGAACTTCAAACCAAAAGGAATGTCGAAGAACAATGATCTTAACTAAAATCAATATGAAGAGATCTGTAGACCTTTGATGACCCTCACTAGAGTTTTTCGCTCAGTTCAAAAGAGAGAAAGACAATGCATGGGTTTCAAACTCCAAATGACAGAAAAACTCGACGACAATAGTGAAGAAGGCTACAAAATCCAAATAGCAAGATGTTAGTTCTTTGAAAAGACAGATGTCAAAGCTGGAAAGGAAGAAGGATTGACTCACAAGGTGACCCAGCAAGAGAGACACAGAGGAAAAACCCTGAAAAAACAATTCTGGAAAGTTTATTGGCCAAAAGAGGGATGGCACTCTATTGTCAAGGAAAAGGAGCATTATAGCGCTCTGTGCAAGGCTATTAGGGAGCGCTGGCATGATGTTAACATAGGGACAGGGGCGCCAGGTTCAAAAACTCCTAAAAGTGTCAAAAAATCCAAAAATTGCAGTTCAGTCTCGACAATTAGGATGAGTGTGATGGGATAGGGAGTCAATCAGCCCATGAAACCAATCAAAAGAGGAGTGAACTAGGTCTAAAACAATCAAGGGGTAAAAACAAGGTCTGTGAGGAGAAATCAAAACAAGAAGTTTCGATTTGAGGACTCCCCAGTGGAGTCGCCAGTTTCTGTTGTAGGAAAATATCCCTGCGGACAGGTAGATTGCCTCAAAGAGCTAGACCCTAACTCTAAGACGAAAGTGCTTAACGTGGACACTGACTTCCTTTCAGATCTACACAAACTAATATATGAGAAGGAAGGATGATAGAGGTACCTTTTAATCGATGTTTGTCCCTGCATGCTCCAAATCGAACTCCGGAATCTCGCTCCTCGCTGAGTCCTGTAGACAAACAAAGGACGACCACTTCCTACTCTATTGATATTAGCTTGAAAATAGATCTATCTATCAATGATAAGTTCATGTGAAATCAGACACAGACTAGAAAGAAACAGGCCAAGCGTGTCATATTAATAAGAATAACGACAATAGTACTTACAATCGTAGATGCGAATGCGACGGCTTCGTCAAGTCCCCTTCATCTAACCCTTCCTCGAAAGATCCACAACCTAGATGATAGAAACTTCACTGATCACTCCCCTTCAACTGACTATGTGTTTCCTATGAGATCATAGGATTCATGCTAGCAATTCTTCCCCCCTTTTTACCATCATAGAGCCTGCTTATATAGGTTAAGAGGAGCTTAACCTCTTGAGTTATCTTTAGAACAAGTTGAGGAACTCCCTCCTTAAATCAGGGATCTTCTGATGGAACCAAGAATTCGAATGCAACTGCCTTCTAATATTGAGAGATCCTCCCCTTATTCTCCTCAACGGGCCAAATACTGCCTCAGATTAGATAGTGCTCCCTCAAAAGGGGCCTCAGAGCACTGTAGCGCTCCCTAGGAAGCTTGAGGGAAGTGCCAGCGCTCCAAAGGTGGATAGCGCTCCTTCAAAGGGGCAGACAAGCGTTATAATGCTCTCTGAGTCCTTATAGGGGAGCACCAACGCTCCTAAGGCTGATGTAGGGGAGCGCTCACCCTCAAAACCCTTGTTTAAGATCTCCTTTCAGGTGATAAGAGTTCCTTGACTTCAGTTAATCAATTTTCCTTCTCCAAATCAAGTATATGAGATGTATTAAGTGCCTCCTTAGTGTCGTCATTATGGAAGTATGCTTGGTTTGATGTTTGCGACACTTGTGAACAACTTGCGACACTTGCGAAAGTTGTAAGGAAGATGCGACACTTACGAAAATTGAGAGGAACATGCGACACGTATCTAGTTAAGTAATATTGAGGTGTAACAATAAGCATCATATCTAAACACAAAACTTGATAATGGAGTTCATCCTTGGTGGACTACGTCTCCAGGTCCTGCTCTCAAATGAGTAGGCTCTTTCATTAACTCAGCAAAAGAATTTGGTAAAATACATAACTATACATCATTTTGGAATGAAGCTACAAAAAAAATGCTCAGATCAGAAGACAGACAACACCACTAAATTCATGGTGTCGAATTACCCAAAAATGACTATCTCCATGCCTCGATCCAACTCTGGCACTCCCAGGCCCAAGAATAATTCTGTCTTAGTTTTCATGCCCTCTACAACCTGCAATAATGACAAACCTTTCCTCGAAGTTCATGCCCAAAGTTGTACATTATGTGCCCCTCCTTTCCAGCTGGGTAGATACCCGGTTAAATAACTTCCTGACTGGCAGATTTACCAATGGGTTTTTTGGGAAAGTTGGTTGTTGGCACTAAAGTGAAGGCATTATATGTGGGGGAGGTCCTGGGGTAAAACCCGTGGGAATCCCATTTGGCTCTTTTTTATAACCTCTGGCTTATAAATAAGGTAGATGTGATAGATGTGGCGGGACCTCCACTAGATTTGGCGAGGGTCCATTTTTATATATTTTTTTTATTTTTCGATCACGGGCCCTCCTTGGGCTTTTAGGGGGTGCCACATGGCGCCCTATGATTGGGCCTTGTGGCATCCTTTGATTGGCCCACCTATATATTGATCTCACCTCCATGTCAAATCCATACGAGACATGTGGCACCTTTTAGGTGGTGCCACGTGGCATTACCTGGGGGTGCCATGTGACACTTTTCTACTAGTCCAAATGGAGCCCCGAAAAGCCTATTGGCAGGTGACATGTGGCAGCCTCTAGTGCTGCCATGTGGAATGTTAACGTCAAAAGCCGTTATGCTGACATCATCTTGTCATATCAGTTGTGTAATTCATGTTGACGTCAACTGTACAGATGATGATGTCGCCCTTGTTGACTTTCCTTGTTTGACCACAAGTTTGACCACGAATATATTTCACTCTGTAACTCGGTTTGATGAGTCGTTTGTGTCGTTAGAAATATTGTGACGTGATATTCACAATCATGCCATTTTCACTAAGTTTTGGGAACTTTGAATTTTTTCCCTTTCTATGTCTTTTGGAGCCATTATGAGCATTTTGAGTTGCCTCTATCAGTTCTGAGTTGTTCATAGCCTTCTCTGGATCCTTTTTGGATCACGCCTTCCCACTGAGATATTTTTGGACCACCAAAATATTTCATCAATCAACATGAAAGTGAGGGGATTTCTCCCTCACTCTTTCCTTATTGATCCACCATGCCTTGTTGGACTATGTACCCTTTAGGTGTACTTGAAGATAATTTATTTCATTCCTCCGTGAAGTCCTCAGTCTTCGATCTAGGATGAGATCTTCCTCCATCTGTTCCTTGACTTCTTGGATGACCTGCTGAATCCTCTGAATGAACTTTCGGGCTCCATCTCTCTCCCTGAGATCTTTCCCATACCGTAAGTCCAAGGGGATGTTAGGTAAATACCCAATACAAGTCACAACTAGTGAATCCTGAGTGAAATAATACATGACTTGATTATACATAGGTTGGACATACAGTAACTTATCATCCCATGACTTAGGATGTTGGTTGTAATATCCTTGAAGAAACTAGACCACCGTATTTTTTACCACCTATGTCTGTCAGTCGATCTGTGGATGGAAATAAATGCTCCTCCCCATCATGGTGTCCATGAGCTGCCAAAAAATTCTCCAATATTCTCCTAACATTCGAGACTCTCGACCGAAGATAATGAACGTGGACAACTTGAAATGGACCCTTAGATAATGTGATAACAAAAGAGCAACCTTCTTGTCTCACAACCTATCCATTTCTACACCTAAGTATACATGACTCATACTAGACATGGGTAATCCCCTTAAAAAATCCACTGAAAAACTTTCCCAAGGATAAGAGGAAATACGAAGTGGTGTGTACAACCCTATCCTTTCAATCGTGGGCTTACAAAAGAACAACAAACATTCATTTACAATAGTGGTTATAGATATTTTCCTTCAAGGAAAATTATGTCTCTATAAATATATTACAATTCCCAAATGCCCAAGTACAAATAAAACAAAATCTTCTTCAATTACATGCACTTCACTATAGGAAAGAAAGTGAGGTTTACTCAACTGGTGGAGTAAGTTGTCCTACAAACAAAAATTCTTCACCTGCAAACCCTGGAAGATCTCACATACATATTTGAAGATTTCATCAATAATATACCATCCATCATTATTGATATGAGTTAAGGAAACATTATTCAAAATAATATATGTAACAGTAGGAGATCTAAACAACATGTTTGTCCTTATGACATTGGTACTGGCATTGGTCTCAAACTTGCATGGTTTTTGAAGGTCGAGTAAGGTGAGCATTGGCACAATGTCGATCTTTGAAGTTTCGAAGGTCTTTTTCTGGCTACCTTCCCACTGAAAGACTTGTCTCATTTCAAGAAATTCATTCTTATGTAAAGGATCAAGAGCATTAACAACATCATACTTATCTTGGCATTCCCCTTTTACAATCGTGACTACAAGATTCTTGTTAGTGTTTATCACTCTTTTTACTTGGCCTGAACTAAAAAGTGTTGATTTGTCCTTTATGTTGTGAGATTTAATGATGTATTCCACTCCATATTTTGTAAGATGGTATTTGTTTTCCTTTCGAAAGAAAATATCCTTTCTATCATACAAATAGGGACTCCCTAATACAATACCACAACATCTAAAGGAACCACATCTAGATCCAATTCATCTATCATCTTAGAAGCAATAGAAAACCTCAACCTACACTACTTAGTGACATTTAACTTTGATTTATTAGATACACAACCAAGAGGGTAAGGTTTATGGTGAGGTCTTGTGGTTAATTCCAATTTCTTAACAAGTGTCTCTGATATTAAATTGACTTGGGAACCCAGATCAAATAATGTGTCTATCTTCGTATGTTTCTATACAACTCTTATGTGGAATAGTGCACTTCTCCTTTTATCATCATCATGTGATTCATTTAAAGAACTTGAACATGCATAAAATGAATATTTACCTTGCATCCCAACTACTACAATCCTTTCTTCGTCCCCTAAATCAAAGACAAGATCATTTTTCACTGTAGCAATGGTATTTGGCTTCCCCTTTCCTCCAAACTTCTCTGGTATTAACTCTGGATGTAGTTTCCAACAATGCTCACTATCATGAACAACTTTCTCGCAATGGATGCAAGAGGGTTTTCCTTCTTCCTTCTTTGTTGCAACTGTCCTCTTGTCCTTCCCATTTCATTTTCCATTGAAATGGTTTTTAGAGTCTTGAATGGATTTTCCTCCTGTACATTCTTACCCCTTCTTTCAAGGTGAGTGGCTTGCAAACAAACTTCGTCAAGACTGGTGGGGTTAAACAATAGTAAAGCATGACGAATCTAATTGTGAAGTGAACTAATATACTTCACTAATGTTTCATAGGAATCTAAAGGAATGTTTAGTGCAAGTGATTTCTTCCTAAATTCCTCTGTGAAACTTTGGATTTTTTGACCTTTAATTTTCCTTAAAGTTTTCCATTCCATTATTATTTTATGTAAATACCCTAATCGATAAAATTTCTTCCTTATTGCTGATTTAAATTCCGACCATGAGGAAATAAGATTACCACACTTACTTCGGTCCTGAAGCTTAGTCTCCCACCATATGAGAGAAGTTCCTTCCAACCGAAGAGAATCCAATTTCACTTTAATCTCCTCTTCATCAATATGGTAGACACGACAATACACTTCAATCTGTCGGATCCAATTATCTAGCTTTTTAGGATTAGCATCTCCATTAAACATGTCTAAAGAAAATTTTACATCAAAATTTAATAATGGTTTCTTAAAAGAGGCTTTATGGATAGAATGATGAGAATGATGGGAATTCTCAGAGGAAGAAGAACTAGAACTTGAAGGTGAAGATGGAGGCTCAGGCGTATCTCTTCCAGCCCCTTTTTTTACTGAAGCATCATCATCTGCATGTGCTTCCTTTTTCTTCCCTTTCTTCTTCATCCTCTTCTCGTAATCTCCATACATTAATTCTTCCATTTCTGACATGCGATAAAATACCATGTGAAATTTTTTCTCCTAATCATCACACTTGTCCTCTTCTTCCATTTTCTTCCTTCTRGATACACAACCAACTTCGAGATTGAAAGTCTTAATAGTTCCTTCACCCTACTTATGCTTGGCCCTAGTAAGCATTCACACTCAACAATTCAAGTCAAAGACAACTGCTCTGATACCAACATGATCTAGGATATTTTCATCGTGACTTAAAAATAATTTCATTAAATGAGGATAAATTAAAGTGCACCATTAAAGAAGGGAAAACTCAAAAATGAAGAGACATAAGCATCATATCTGAACACAAAAATTGATAACAGAGTTCGTCCCTGGTGGACTACGTCTCCAGGTCGTTCTCGCAAATGGGTAGGCTCTTTCATTAACTCAACAAAATAATTTGGTAAAATACATACGTATACCTCATTCTAGAATCAAGCTGCAAAAATAATGCTCATATCATAAAACAAACAACACCACTGAATTTGTGGCGTCGAATTACTCAAAAATGACTGTCTCCATGCCTCGATCCGACTCTGGCACTCCCAGGCCCAAGAAGAATTTTGTCTCAGTGTTCGTTCCCTCTACAACCTGCAATAATGATAGACTTTGCCTCAAAATTCATGCCCAAAGTTGTACAGTCCACACCCCTCCTTTTCGATTGGGCAGATACCTGGTTAAATAAATCCTGGGCTGACGGATTTATCAATAGGTTCGTTGAGCGAGTTGGTTGTTGGTGCTAAAGTGAAGAAGTTATATGTGGGGCAGGTCCTGGGGTCAAACCTGCGGGCATCCCATTTGTCTCTTTGTTATAACCTTCAGATTTTAACTTTGATGGATGTGTTAGATATGGTGGGACCTCCACCAGATTTGGCAAGGGTACAATTTTATATTTTTTTTTATTTTTCGGTCACGAGCCCTCCTTGGGTATTTCGGGGGTGCCACATGGTGCCCTCTAATTGGGACACATGGTATCCTATGATTTTCCCACCTGGCTGCTGATGTCACCTCCACATAAAATCTGTACAGGACAGGTGGTGCCTTCTGGGTGGTGCCACATGACATTACCTAGGGGTGCCATGTGTCACTTTTCTATTGGTCCAAATGGATCCACGAAAATCCTATTGGTGCGTGACATATAGCAGCCTCTGGTACTTCCATGTGGCATGCTAAGATAAGAATCCATCATGATGAAATCATCCTGCCATGTCAACTGCTGACGTCAATAGTACGAATGATGATATGGCCCATGTTGACTTGCCTTGTTTGACCACAACTTTGACCGTGAATATATTTCACTCCATAACTCCGTTTGATGAGCCATTTGCATTGTTAGAAATTTTGTGAAGTGCTCTTCACGATCATGCCATTTTCATTAAGTTTTGGGAATTTTAATTTTTTCCCTTTCTCTATCTACTGGAGCCATTTTGAGCATTCTGAGTTGCCTCTGTGAGTTCTGAGTTGTTCTTATCCTTCTCTAGATCCTTTTTAGATCAATGAAGGGAAAAACAATGATGATCGGATGAAGAGGGGTTGTATGCGAGCGCATCTCCTAAGTGAACACCTGGAAAGTGACACTTCTTGACCGCTTTGACACAATCTTTAAAAATGGATGGCCAAAAATAACCAGCTCGCAAAATATTTTGGGTTGTCACAAGACTAGATAGATGACCACCACAAGCCCCACTGTGACAGTCATTAATAACCGATTCAACTTCTTTGTGAGTCAAGAAACAATGCAGGATATTATCTACACCTCGGAGATAAAAAGTGTCGTCGATGATAAGGTAGTTCTTAGCTTGATATCATGTGCATCATCGATATTCTCTCGAAACATGTTGAGAGAACTTCAAGGTTTGAATATAGATCAAAATGTCTCCACACTAGGGGTCCGAATACAAGACAAGGAAAATGTGTTTATCCACAAATGAATCAACATGAATAATGTCCTCATCTAACCCAGGGAAGTCCGATATTAACTCGACAAAAACTAATGAATTCTTGGATTTTGCCGAAGAAAAATAGAGATCAAACTCTTGCAAGATGACAATACATTTATTATATTTCCTCCCTATGATACGCCTAGTAAGGACGTATTGAAATGGATTGACTTCAGCAACTACAGTAGTTTTGCAAAGCAATATATAGTTTCATAACCTTTGAACCGTGTGTACGATAGATAAAGCTAGCTTCTCAACATGATAGTACTTGAGTTCAGGGCCGAATAAGTTTCAACTAAGATAGTAAACAACATGCTTATGGAGCTCATCATCCTCCTGAACTAAAACCATACCAACCATCCCTTCGGATGCGACGATATAAAGCAAGTAATCTCTACTGTAGTCTGGAGGCTTCAACAGACGCGTCGACACCAAGGCTTTCTTAAGAGCATCAAAGGATTCATGGGATCTCTCATCCCATATAAACGAAGTGTCCTTCTTCAAGAGACGCATGAAACCATTAGTAATATTGGCATAATTTACTATAAATCGACGTAAGAAGTTATCTTTCCCCTGTAAATATTGAAGTTGACGAATAGTGTGCAGGGTAGGAAATCGAAGTATTTCCCCAAACTTTAAAGGATCCACCATGATCCCAGTATTAGAGACTAATAATCCTAAAGGATGACCCGATCTAACGCAAAAGATGCACTTATGAGGGTTCAATCAGATGCAATAATAGCGACATCTCTAAAAAACTAGCCGAAGGTGGGTATAGTGATCCACTCTCTTGTGAGAGTGAGTAGTGAGATCATCAATGTAAGCTTCGACTATATGCTTGATATCATGAAAATCGAAGTTCATGGCTCGTTGGAAGGTTGCTCCTATGTTTTTAAGGTTGAAAGGCATTTTCCGGTATGCGAAAATACCTCAAGAAAAAATAAATTCCCTCTTATGTTTATCCTTGGGTTTAATCTGAATCTGGTTGTATCCTGAAAATCCATCCATAAAAGAAAAAAACTCACTTCCCCCACACTCATCGAGAATCTGATCAATGAAAGGTGTCAGGAAGTTGTCTTTAGCACAAACCTAATTCAGGTCTCAAAAATCCATGCACACATAGAGGCTTCCTTTCTTCTTATTCAAAGGAACAAGGTTGGATACCCATTCAGTCAAGGGAATCGAGTAGATAAAGCCTACATTAAGTAGTTTCTCAACCTCTTCCTTAATAGCAGGGGCCTTCCTAGGATTAACAACTCTAAGCCTTTGTATAACAAGTTTAGCATCCAAGTAGGTTCTAATCTCATGTTTTACAATACGAGGGTAGATTCCTGACATCTCTTCGTATGAACAAGCGATTACATCACATAATTCCTTGAAGAGTTCAGTGTAGATATAAATTTCTTCTGGAGAACAATCCACACTGATAGATATATTTTCAATTTTACCAAGAATATGATATGTTTCGATCGTGACGGTAGGATAAATACTCGCCATGTTTCCTTCGACATAAATTCCATGCGTATCAACTGGAAATACGACGTGACAGACTATCTCACTCAAGGTATATCCAAAATTGTCTTGTTTGATTCTATCAAGCGCTAGGAGGAAGTAAGAGAGATCATGCATATCATTCCATGGCATATCAAAACAGTTTATGGCCTCTAAGATCACTTCATCTGAAGTTAAAGTATCATTAAGGCAATCATGTGAGAAAGACGATGAAGTGGCCCATATGGGCTAGAGAATAGGATCCTCCTCGTCCGTCTGCAAGGGGACAGGGTCAGGAGAAGATTCAAGAATAGCTTTATATGCTATATCTGCTGCCGACAGTGGCATCACCATTCCAATATGTGAATGACCTTCACAAGAAACGTTCGAGGAAGGTAGGTTCCAAGTATCATTAAAATATGAAGTGTGGAAAGGAATATACCTCATTGACGAAGCATACCTACTGGACATGGCATAGATATGATGAATTGGTGCCATAAAATCAAAGGTATCGATAAGGGAGGAATACATTTCGAAACCAATATCCTTAGTTGTCGGCTGATAATTATCGATCACAGGGATCGAAAGTCCAATTAATGCATTGGGGCTAGCATGCGCAAAGGAAAATTGATCGATTGTCACGATTTTCCCATCGTGAGGAAAACATTGAGTATGGAAAATGGATGACATGACTGTAGTCATAGCATAATTCCAGTTAATCCCTAGTAATAAGTTATAGTCAAGGGGTGCATTAACTGCCTCGATGTCCACCTCCACCGTCTTCCCACCTAACTGGAAAGGAAAGGTAGGAAGAATACCATGGGGATGAAAAGAATGACCATCAAATGTGGTCAACATTGTCAGAGATTGAGAGAGGGTTGGAGAGACAATGGCTTTCCAACAGGTTAGAGACATCATGCATGTTGTAGTGCCTTCATCAATAATAGTAAGTTTGATGATGGCTTTCCAACAGGTTAGAGACATCATGCATGTTGTAGTGCCTTCATCAATAATAGTAAGTTTGATGATATACTTTGAGTAATCCACATGGATTTGAAAGGCCACGTGGTAAGGTAAGTGAGGTCTCAAATCTGTGACGTCAAAATTGATAACCTTAGAGCCACAGGGGTCTAGATCTCCTAACACAGATAACAAGGCATTCTTCTATGAAGGACACATCTAGAGTACCTCCAAAGATGACATAGCGTAAGGGGTTTGACCAAGATTCTCAACAATAGAGTAATTTTGGGCAGCTCTAGCATTAGGCTTGTGGGTAGAGCGTTTGAGTAGTCCTTTCAGAATACAGGGTAGAGGCTCTGGATTTTCGATCTATAAATGTGTCTCCAGAGGAGGGGGAAACTCTAGACCTATAACAACCTATGAAGAACTGTAATCGTGAGACCAAGTAGCTACATTAATCTGAGACTTGACCATATTTATGCATAGATGGTCACCGTCCTGCAACGGTGGTTTTTGACTCCCACTCGCCGAATTTATGGCATTAGAGGAGATCGATGCCATGTTTTGATTATGAAGAAAAGGATTAGTCAACACAGTGGGAAGTAGAGATAAAATACTCGTAGCTTCCTCGAGTTTGGGAAACAAGTGGGTAAGGTGATCATCAGTACAAAGCTTACAAGGGAATTTCACCTTCCACTTCTCTTTCTTTCCCTCACCAGCATTAACCTTCAATCTATCATTGTTATCATTGTCCTTGGGTTTATTAATATTATTCCTCCCACCCTTACAATTATTACCACGTCCTTTCCTTTTATTCCCTCCTGGTTGTTGGTTACCATACGATTTGGTTGATGAATGCACATAATGTACATCCACTGATTAAGTGGGATTGGAGGACACAGAAAAATATTGTTCTCCTATAGACTGGCTTAGAGACAACTCTTTCAACTGGCGTGTCACCAAGTATGTGGACTTAAAATTTGTGGAGCCTATAATTCCATCGGCATGAGGCCCGAGATTTTTTATAGGGTCATAGTTCGACCTCGATGCGTCAGTAAGAATCTCGTATAACATCCCAGACTGAACGTATATGAGATTTTATTGTTGGGCTTTAAAAATTACTTCTTCTTTATATGTTACCCCGGATGTAGAGACATCCTTCGATATATAAGGCAATAAATACTTAAGAAACCATTCCAACAGGAAATCTAGAGGAATGTAGGCTTTGATCAACCTCTTTCATCTATGCAAATCTTGGATTTGATCCAATATATGGGTGGCTTTGTCCTAGAGGAGGGCCGAAAAAAGTTCTATGCTGATATCGTAATGAATTGGCAATTGGAAGTGGTTGAGGAAAACTAAAACCATCCAATTAAAATTATCATACGTCCCCCTTGGTATCTCTATGTACCATTTTGTTGCAACCCTCATGAGTGTAAATGTGTTGACCTTCACAAAATAGATCTATCTAAACAATGATACACACATTTACAGAGAGAATTGGAAAAGAAGAAGAAGGAGAGAAAGAATGAAAAGAATTCTCATTAACCGTTGTGAATAATGAATAATTTACACATGATATACTCTGTATAACTCAATGAGTTCTACTTGAGGTGAACCAAGTATCCATAGTGGTGGTCTAGAGTGATCTAGACACACACCAGTAGTTACAGGAGTGAAGTGCCACCTATTCTAGTCTCTCAGTCAGTTACGGGAGTGAACCGCCACCTAGTTGAGTTAACTAATCAAATAGTCTTCAGTTAACTGGCTGAACAGAAAGTAGTGAGGAGTTAACTCAAGGAATCAAGGCTAATGCACCACTCTGGTGATGATACCAAGGCAAGGTCGAATTAGCATGGTGATGATCCCAATTTTGCATGGTGATGATCCCAATGCAACATCTAAACTCAACTCAACTAGTCAAATCGAAGTGTGAATTGGCAGAGAATATTCTCTAGGTGGAATATTCTCTCCTAAAATATAGGAGACTGGATAATGACTAATTATGACTAATAAACAAATAAAAACCTTAGGAAAAATAAATCCTAGGTGTGTGTGAAGTAACTCCAACAGTGAGGGTGCATTGAAACAATCTTAAACGAATAGAATCATCCTTAAGGGAATTAAAAGAGAGCCAAATATGAAAAGTAGTGACGTGATCACCATGATCCTCACCATTATTTCCCTCAAATTTCAGAATATCTAAAGGAAGCTTGGTAGGGATGGGGGGCATGTCTAGTCATGACGCACCGGGTCATTCATTAATATTGATAAGCCTGAAAATTGAATGCAACCATAAAAGGGAGACGGGGTTGTGACATCTGGCCCCAAGCTCTTGGGAAAGATTGATGTTGAGGAATCGTGGCCCATCCAGGGTTCTGGTATGCACCATGGCCTTGTCCGAGATTGTAAAACCCCCCTCCAAATTGATTCATAAGGGGTTGGTTGGTCATTATTCCAGTAGGAACGTTATGATGAGGGTTGTAAATATTGCTCCCAGTCGGAGTAGCTCTAGGTTGTGGGTTGCCCAAAGTATGAAACTAACCTCCTCTGGGTGGAAATCTAGAGGATAAAGGTGGAAAATTCATGTCAAATGTGTTGGTCGGAATCAATGTGGAGTAGGTAGGTGTAAAGGACGAAACATAAGAAACAACCTGTTCGCCTAGTTGATTACCCCATCCAGGAGAATTAAGGCTAGGATTAGACCCGAGGTGAAAAGGAGGTAGGATTCCAACCATAGGAATCGTTTGGGGATTATGAGCACCACCAAATGAAAGTGGAATATGAGGAGGTTCCATGCCCCCAAGTCCAATACTAGGATTCAGATTAGATGCTAGAATGGAGGATGAAAATTGTGATGTGAAATTTGGAATACCATAAGCGAAAGGGATAGAGGCCAAAGGGATGGACTGAGTATTTTAGCCCAGAGAACTAAAAATATACCTAAATGGGTTTGTTACTATAGGTTGACTATTTACTACAGGCCATACATGGGTGATGATGGGAACCTCCGGCACTACAACCGTAGTGGTCGAAGGTGTAGAGGGAGTTCCATTAAATATGGTAGGTATGGGAGTCGAAGGATTCCTAGTATCTTTCTGAATCGACTCAGTACTCATACTTGTATGACCACAATCCTGGTAGGTGGAGGTGTTTGTACCACGGTTGATAAATTTACGCCTTTTAGAAGGAAAATACTCAAGATGTAGTGGTAACTTCAACAAACGGTGAGACCTGCGAGGAAGTTGGTCTAGCTCCACAATGACTCAATACTTGAGATATAAAAAAAAAAATCCTAAGTCAAAAAGGACAATATGCACACAAACAAGATAAAGTGGATGAAAGGGGCCTCCCTCCATAAAGTAGGTATGCCTCTCCCAAGAGGGGCCTAAGACCCCCTTCAAAATATTGGAGGTATCAAAATCAGTTATAAGGGCCCTCGTGGGATTAAAAATGCAGTCGTTCAGATCCACCCTGAGAGGTAATCCTCCATAAAGGTTGTGTGTTGTTTGACCCTTATCTGACTCAGGTTACCTGCAAAATTACCCCTGCAAGTAACTTATGTGGCTACCTATGTCAAGAAACTAAGCCACCACGATATAACCAATGTGAAGGAGAACAGTCATAAGTCAGGTCCACCATATGGGCAGGGTAAAAAATCCCAAAATATTGAAAGCACCACCTCTCACAGAGGTAAAGATACGATAAAGACCCCGATATACGAATAAATCCCCAGAAATATCTCTAACGCTAAGAAGGTATTGGAGAGATATCTCCTCAACCAACTTTTTGCGACCTCGTGCTTAACTCCGGTGTGAGCGGAGCATCTCGATGTCACCATTTATACAATGTATTTCATCACTCCTTTAGTGAAACACATATGTTGAGTTTAATAGCCTTGGAGAATTTTACTCAAAAAATCCTATCCCAAGGCTCTAAATCTTAAGCTAGTTTGTGCACCTTGAAAAATAAATTGTTTCTAATCAATTTTAATTTTATAAGCATTACTTTTAGTGGCTTTGTTTACTCAAAATATGTGGTCATGAA
>JASDQU010103584.1:55134-75841 GCA_032191745.1 Picea mariana | reverse complement strand
CTAGTCTCCTATATATACCAAGGAGACATTTTCATTTTGAATCATCTTGTACTTGAACATTTAAGTGGGGTAAAAGGAGGTTGCCCCCTCGAAGAGAATTATTATCTGAAATTATCTCTTTTTCAAGGCGTTGAGTACTTTTCCTGAGGTTTTTCTATGCTATATTGATGTTTGGTTCTTAACATGGTAGATGTCAACAGAGTCTTCCATTTACATAGGATTTGTAGACGGTGTTGGTCATCATACATGGAACTTAGCTTTCACCGCTTGGGAGTTTTACTCACCCGAGGGTCAACTGGTGTCTTCAGGTGGAATTTTTCTAGGGACATCAACAAATAATGTTGTTGAATATAGCGTCATTATAGATATTTTGCGTGATGTCGTTTCACATGGTATTTGTTCTTTATAAGTTTTCCTGGATTCCCAATTAGTAGTATATCAGTTGAACGAGAGTTACCATGTGCGAGACCCAACTCTACTCTGACGATTCCTATGGGTATGAATTTTGGAACGACATTTTGATTTTATTAGTTATAATCACATACCTAGAAGTTCTGATTATGTATCCAATGCATATGATAATTATGTTTTAGATTGGAATTTGTCACATAACTAAAGTGAAATAAAACACATTCACCAATGTACACATTGTAATATAAGTAAAGTCGAAGACCCATGTTTTTATATTTCATTTCTTCAAAAAATATTGTGTTATAGTACAAAATTGGGGCTCACGCCCACAAAATACATATATAGTTGCTCGATACAATAACCATGACATGTACACGAGTCACACCCATGCATGGGACACACACACTACCTGTCTCTACATATCCTCTGGCAGATCCTCTACCTGAACCATGGGTATTCTATGCATCAAATGATATAGGCTTCAATGCACATTTTGAAGCACTCTCTATGAGTCTCCTCCCACTGACTCATCCCCATGGTGCCAACATCGATCTCATGGTAATCCATGTGGCTGTCATGGACCCACATCTTTGAAGAAAATATTTTTTTTAAATACTTGACACCATCCAAAAACATTTGTGCTTTTATTCTCTTTAAAAAACATAAAAAAAATGAAAAATATTTTAAAATTGTTTCATACCTATGTCTCTATAGGAGGAACCTGGTGGTAATGTTATGTCTAGGTCTCCTCTGAAGTCAATCCCTGCATAAGGGTATTCCTCCAGGGCTATCACCTATCAGCGCCACCAGAAGAAGAACTCATCGTTGTAGGGGATCAGTACCCTACCACCTCCCAACTGCCTCATCGCCTTGGTCCACCATGACATGGCTGGATCGAGTGGTCTATGTGGATTCATCTCAACTCTAGGGCTCAATCCTGGTCGAAACTGCTTGAAGAAAAACCTAAAGAAGATATATGTGAACCCGAAGTTCCTCTTCCTACCATGTTTGCAGTCTGTTAACTGGATCTTTATAGTAGCCAGTATTAAGGTGAACCAATCATATATTGTGGGTTGTAAGCACTCCATGGAGTAGAACATAATTGGTTGTGATTCCTAATGCAATGAGGCCAACCCCATGATCTGTGTCAGCATGAGAACGATGATATTTAGAATCAGGTTGTTAATCACCCAAATAGGGAGTTGGCTCCCTACCTTTTTTGTGACTGCAACACAGTGAGTGGACATGTAGTCCTCTATGCTCATGCCACTCCTACCTCCCATGTTTTTGATGTTCACCACCTCACCCCGACATGACAATCATGTCATAAAGTATATATCCTCGAATTCAATTCTCAAGGTTCAAGGCCCCTGTATCTGGATCCCAAAAGTTCATCGGCATTTGGAGTAGCCTCACTTGAGCCCTCATCCCTTTGAGAACACAAAAATTATATAGCCCACATATTTTTAATGCTAACTGGCTCCTTGGATATCTTTCCACTCTAGCATCAACTTCCTCATTCTCTCTTTCTCTCCATTCTAATACCATCCTGCAAACAAAGTCCAAATTTTGAGTCAAATTCCTTTAAAAAATGCCAAGTTACGGACTTGTACGCGATCTGAAGTTTACACAGTCGCATATAGGGCTGCATATACATGTTCTGTTTTGATAATAGTCGCATATAGGGCTACATATACGCATTCTGTTTTGATAACAGTCGTGTATAGGGCTTCATATACGCGTTTTTTTTTTATAACAGTCACGTATAGGGCTGCGTATACATGACCCGATGATCTATAACCCATGTATACCCTAATTCCTAATTGGCGCATTAAAAGTCTCAAAAAATGAGACCTAATTTCAAAATATAATCCACTAGAGATCAAAAGGAGGGCAACAATAATTACTTGGTCCAGATGGTTGTCCTTTTCATCGCTCATAGCTCCCACAATCAACACTTGAAGGTCGTTGGAAATTTGGTCCGAAATGCACTATTTGGGTGAAAATGTGAAATGGTATGGTAAATTTGGTTATTTTTAATATTTATAGAAAAAATTTACCAAGTGGACTAATAGTGCAGTGGAAGGATTTGGTTTTGGTGGTTTTATCCAGGGATTCTTGCGGTTTCTAGCATCATTTCTCATGTTCGTGACTTTGGCAGGTATTTTCTTTTACCAAGCATGTAGGATAGGTCCTCACTCCATTTTGCATACTTGCATTATCCTATGACTTCGATTCATATGCCTTAGGTACGATCCCATTTTGTTAGCGACACATAACCTCCTTATTGCTACTAGATCAAGTGTTGTTAATGAATGGTAGAGGCTTACCAAACATGGGTTCCCTAGTTAGAACCTTTGTTCTATCTGGTGCCCATGCAAAGATTATTCCATAAAGATGGGAGTCCTTTATAGTTCCAATATGAATTTGTGTTTGAGCCTCATATTCCTACTCATAAGCATGCTAACCTATACCTTTGGGGCTCCCACGAGTCTTGTTTAAGCTATTTTCTGACTCTCTCAAAAAGCAAAAAGATTGTCGAGTGAACTTGTCTCTTTCACACTCGTAAATTGGATTTGAAAGGAAATATCTTTGTTGTAAGTTTAACCCTTTTCAGACCAAGTAGACTAAATTTAAGAAAAAGGAAATTATTTGGAGTTAAGTTGTAATTTCATCTCACCCTTGTGCTTGTAGTATTGAGCCTATTGTCAGTTCTCTCTTTTTTATTATAAGCCTATTATCTCAGCAATTTTCATCATCATCCAAGTTGAGCCTTGTTTATATCCTTTACAACTTGACATCTTGTACCCTATGAGGAAACATTCCCTCGAGTGTCCATATCATTCATGCACCTCCTTGAATTTACCATAGGTATGTTACACTACCAGAACCAGTTTCTTACTAGTGAAACTCATTTCCTCCTTTGTATCATAGCATTCATTTGTCTATGAAAAACAAAAAAAATATGGGCGAGATAAGAGTATTATCTCATGTTGGAAGTAGTCGTGTTGCCTTTGAATAGAGAAAAAAAATTTGAAGTCCACTTGTCATCCAAATTTTGGGTTTAGCATGACCTTAGGAGGTTGAGCTCATTACTTAGAGTTTACTCCTCTTACTGGTTAATATTCTAGTTCCCATGGAGTTTTTGATTGGTGCCTCTGACATCAAAAAGTTTCATCATTGATTCTATGCTTCCAGAGTCCTTCATATGTCTCATTCTCTTGTTCAAAGGATGTCTATAAACATGTGTCGGCCATTTCTCAGAACTCTTGACTATGCATGTCGGCCATACCCTCTGTGTGTCTCAAAGTTACATGAAGTTGTTTTCCTACCGTGCATCCTAGTCCTACTTTCCTTATGTGTAGGTAACCTTGAACCCATCAGTTGACATCTCCTCATTGGTCGCTGACTGCGGGGCTCCCTTGTGTTTGATGACAAGAAATATATTCACACATTGGGATTCATGTAGTGTCTTGGATACCATTAGCCTTATTGGTGATTTCCTTGCCTTTGTCGACAGTTTTTCTTATTGGTTTCTATTCAGAGGGTATTTTTCATGCACTTCTTACATCTGGTGCATGAAAAAGATGCACATGGTCGTTGGTTCATGAACATGTTCTTCGTCTAAGTTCCTCCAAATCATCAAGATCATGCTTTGTAACTCATGCTAACTAATGAGAGATGCCTTAATTCTCTCCGTTCAGCAGGTCTCCTTCCATCGACTTTGACTCATCTATCTAGAAACAAGACCTAAAGTCCTATGGGTACCTAGAGGCTTGTAGTCATCAATGGTAGGTTCTCTAGCCATCGATAGTTGGGAATACATTAATGTCTCTTGATCAATGGATTCTTCAAGTGTTCGACCTCAAATCCTTTATTCACAATTGTAAGAATGTACTCGGTGCCTTGATACCTACTTTTATTATTGGTAGGTTGTCTCACATTTGTTAATGGTATACCTTAATGACTGGTAATCAAATGAAGTCTCATTTTGTTTGACCGCAACTCATTTATTCACATGATGTAGACTTGCACCTTTGGTGGATCATGTAGAAGAATTGAAGACATCAATTCGTAGTTGTAGCTTCCCTCAGTTGTTGATATCATTCATTGGTCCAGCACCTATATGACTTTAATGATCATGGGAGATAATATTGTGCTCCATTGTATACATATATCTTCATATTGATTTTGAGACTAGTTTTCACTAGGTCTTGTTCGTGACTATGATAGCCTCTGGCATGTATCTACCTTTGTATTTCCTATTTATGGCCATGAACAGTTGTTTGGTATATGTCCACATGGATCTGCAGTGTAATTCAAATTAGAAGCCATGTGCACAAAGTCATTATGGATTGTAATATTCTTGTGAGCGACTAGTTCATCCAACTAGGTATCCATTACTCCACTTCTAGTAATTATAATGTATTTTGGTCATTGCAGATACTCCTTTGACCTCACACATTAGGGGGAATCTGTTATAGAAATATTTTCCTCACCCCATGCAACTTTCTCATAAGGCATTTTCCATTTCCCTATGTGGATTTTAAGTCCCCTTTTGCAATTCCCAGAGCTAAAAAATGTATTTTTCCACATATACATGCCCTAACATCTATACAACATGCGTATACACAGGTTGCACCATTACAGCCCGCATACATCAAATTTTGTGCCAAAAATTAAAAATGATGCCAGGTTTCCATGTCACATCACGAGATCCATGATCCTTGACCTTCCATATATTGGAAACGTTTTGACTCGGCCCTCTAGTTCCATTTGAAGGCTAAAAATGGGCTATATCCAAGCTATGGAAGATAGGAGAATAATTCAACTTTCAGAGAAAAGTTACTCTGGAAAAATTATTCACTTCATATTGAGTCTACATCCCTTTGTCCTTTTAAGTCTAAACACATTGTTCAACCCCCAATATCTTCCCTATTTGATGGAGAACTTCATTTTCTCTCTTATATGAGCTTGCCTTTGGTGGAGGCCTAGCTAGAAGGGACTTAGCTTCTCGGTTCCGAATGTGTTGAAACAAAATTTTGTCATTCATACACTTCTGTCGATTACATTTTAATAGAAATACTCTTTTCTCTTCCAATTAATGTCTTGCAAATATTTGGATTATTATTCCATTATCGTATTTGTTATGAATATTGATTGATTATTCTATTATATGTGCTAAATTTATATATTATCACCATACGCTTGTGTATCTTGGTTGTTGAGGACAAGTTTTAGGTGTATATCTTTGTGTCAAGTTCTCAATGGTGGACTTCATAGAACGTCTGGATGAGGTAGGCTCTTTATCTTGTCTTGTTAGCATGTTTGTTTAAATACCATACTTGAGATTAGAGTTGATTTCTACAGTCATTTCCATCTGTTGTGGTTTACCCCATGCCATAGAGTGACTTTCCTCATAATAGAAAGGTTAAATAAACTAATGGAAATGGAAGAGGAAAAACATATGGCAGGATTTCATCAGGAAGTACAAAAAGAAAGAGACAAATCCTGGCATGATAGACATATTAAAAAGAAGAATTTTAAGGAGGGAGACCTAGTCCTACTCAATGACAGTAAAAATTTTCAACATCCTAGTAAATTCAGAATGCATTGGCTAGGTCCAAATGAAGTAAAGACTGTCACAGATGGAGGATCTGTGCAACTAAAATAATTAGGAGGAACAAAACTGAAAGGCATGATCAATGAGAGTCGACTAAAACTGTACAGGCATAGTCGACCTCGTAATGCTTAAAAGTTATAGTGCAGTGAGAAAGGCATGTATATAGTGTACTATAGTTGAGATTAGGACAGAAAATGGATAAAAAGAAATAAAAAGGAGAAAAAGAGGGAAAACGAAATACAAAAATACAAAAGAAATAAAATACAAAAATACTAGGAAATATCCTGCACAAAGATGGTGGACTCAACACTACAAAAATAAAAAATGTTTGTGCACTGCATATGGTTGAAAGAAAGAAAAACATTGTGCACTAAGGAAACCTTACAGTAGAATTGCACGACGCACTTAAAAAGCTCAATGCACCGAAAAAGGGGACAATGGTCAAAAAAGAGAAAAACAATCGTTAGGGGAAAAAGGAGCGAATTGGGGAAATTATGGAATTAAATGAAGCATACTCGACAAACTTCAACGCATTAATCACAAACAAAGAAGATTCTCTAAGAAGATTAATGGCATTCATGGCACCCTCTATATAAAGGGGAAATGCAAGCCAAACAAGACTTATTGTGAAATTGCAAATTCACGGAGCTAGGGAGCACAAAGACAAAAGGAAAACAAACGAGTGCGGAAATCAAAGAAGTCGAAGCTTATTCGGAAAAGAAAGAAGTAACCAAAATGGCACCTCCAAAGGTTGGCGCACCAAGCTAAACTACACGAAAAACCTGAAGCAGTCCCAGGTCACCACAAGAAAATGCAAAAGCGGAGTAGGACATGGAACAGAGAGAGGGAATCGTCGATGTCGATGCAATTCCCTTGCCGCAGGTCGAACTAGTGAGCGCCACATTGTTCGAGGAAGAGGAAAAATCCTCGACAATGGATGGGATGGACATTGAATCACATGACATTGTGCAAGGCCATGAAATAGTCAGCACAGGAAACCTACAACAACCTGCGAGGGTCGAAGTAGTGCATAGAACAAATGGTGGGGTCAACAAGATGACAAAGGTTGTTGGTCCAAGACCACAACCTGGGGTAGGGTCCATGTAGTATAAGGAAGGATAGGTTGAATACATCACCAGGAAGATAGATTTGAGCATGGAATATAGAGAACCAGAGGATGGGACCTCTAGTGCACCAGTAAGAAGAAAGGGAAAACAACCCTTCGCGCGGTCCCCACACAAGCATCTCGACACCTTAATCATATTACTACGCATTCCAGAGGGGGTGCAGGCCACACCAACATTATTGGGTTGTGTGGGAAGGATGATATATGCAGACCATGATGTATCTGACACTGAAAAATTCCCTAAATATGTGCAATAGGTGTCCATGGAGAGAATAGGCACAGGACCATTTGGAGATCCCATGATGGAGCCAAAGCAATGGGTGGTAGGCCTAGAAAACATAGTGATCTTGAGAATTGTAGATATTCCCCACTTCGACAAGGGAAATAAGTGAATAGCTGCATCAAATGGTTGATGGCACTGCTCCATGGAGGCTTCCTATGGATGGAAGAACCCATCTCCATCGACGTAGAATTGATTGTGTTCATCATAGGTCTGCCATCAATGGGTGACAGTCCCGCATAGTACCTAGATGAAAAAAATAAAGGAAAGGCCCTCGCCGAAGAGATGAAGAAAATAGGCAAGAAGGCCAAGGCTCATAAGAAGATTCCTAAGTACACAATCACCAAGGATGATGCCGATCTTGTTGTAGAAAAGTACAAGATCGTGCATATGAGGAATTTGAAGAGGTCGAGCACCAAAGAGGGAGGATACATAATGAGTTGGTTGACATCAGGAAGGTCCTAGAAAAAATAAAAGCAATGCAAAGGTATGAAAGGGGAACAAAACCCTTTCGCTCAATGATAGAAGCAGAGGAAAGGACCACTCCGAGCGAAGAACACACCATCCAGACCATATTGCAGGCGAGTCCAAGCTTCCAAGTAAAATCAAAGATGTTTCATATGGATGAGGCCATAGCCCAGAAACCACTTAAAGATTTGGCACATGTACAGTTGGTATCGACGAATATACCAACCAAGGGACTATACAAACTACAAGTCAGTGTCATGTAGGAAGTGCAATTGTGCACAAGAACAAATGAGGCCAAATTGCAGGAAACTAGGAATGATAAGGATGCCTTCGAACTGGTAGTCTATCAGGAAAATATAGAGACAAATGAGGAGACAAATCACATATATAAGTTATATTAGAAGTTGAAGGAAGTTTGTACAAGGATTCCAGACAATGCGTGGGAAGCTGCGAGAAATGTGGAAGAACATATTCAAATCACCACACAGACGCTAGAGGACTACAAGAAGGAGATCGAGAAGCTTAAATAAAAATTAACCCCAACTACTCCTCCAGAATTTCTGGCTGAAAGGGAACAACAGGAATTTCTGCAAGTGGACGTGATGTAGAAGGAAGCTGAAAATTTCACACAATTGTTTGATAATACTGCGTAGCTATGGATAATGCTGGAAGAAGATGATAGGGTCCAAAAACTATATCAGCAAGAGGTGGTAGTCAGCACTGCAATCTAGGAGATGAAGCATAGGAAAACTTCCATGAGCATAATAGAGCAAGTGAAGGGCGTACATAAGATGAAGACCCTATAGGCAGAAGTGAAGAATGTGCACAATAACAAGCAGGCAAGGCTAGCCTAGTTATAACCTCTCCAAGAGAAATCAGTGCAAATTATTGCAAAATTGGAGAAGGAAAAGATGATAATGGCTTAGGATCATGTTGAGAGTGTAGAATCTCTCAAGGAGCAGATCACAACACATAGGGTAGAAGATCTCATAGAGAACGTTGTGTAGGTCAAAGGGGAGGAGCTAGAAGGAAAATTCCATAGCTTGGAAGAGGTTGTTCAGAGAGATTGCACCAACTAAGTGGCTTGGGACGAGCCACATGTCAGTGTTGGGGGCCTGTTGGGTGCAGGCCTATTTTGAGAAGAAAGGATATTTTGAGCACAGGCCAAATTTTGGAGAAGAACAATTGGAAAGAAAAGAAACATTCATAGGGAAAAAGAAGCATGCATGGGGAAAAGTGACATGCATGGGGAATAGAAGCATGCATGAGGGAAAGAAGCATGCATGAGGAAAAGAAACATGCAAGGCGAGAAGGAAGGAAAACCTAACCATGATAGGGTTAGGGATTTTAATAAAGATTGTAATGGCTATAAGCCTGAAACATAATATAAATAAGAACCTAGGAGGTCTAGGTTAGGGGTTCAGTTGATTGATTTTTGGAGAAAGAGGTTAGTTCAATGGTTATTATGAATGTAATAATTGGATAGAAGAGTCAATTTGGATAGATTTTAAGGGTTAGGTCACAGGTTGAGGAGCCTGGTGTGATCTAGTCTGCCTCACAGAGGGTTTTGAACCTCTTCATGATTGTATGAAGAAAGATGTAATGGGCACAACACCATATTTTGCAGCAAACCTAATGAAAGAGTATAGAAGCCAAATATTTTTGGACGTAGCCCAAGAGGGGGTGAAGCATGGTAAAACATGTGTTATCTGTGATGTTTCTTGCATGTTTACTTTATGTCAATGATTAGTTTATGAATGAATGGTTAAACTAGATAGATTAGAATGAATGCATGGGCCTAAAAGATGAACTAATTCTAGAAATATTGAATGGATAACATGATTAATGGATGAAGAAGGTAGAATACACTCTCAGATCCCCACTCATTCCTAGACTACAAGAACTTGAGCATTGTAGTCACCCATAAAGATATCTCAGGTGAGTTTGTGTGGTGCACTCTGTGCAATGTGTTTCCTTCTGGGTTATTAGGAGGGCTGATAGTTTTAGAGGGTTTTATTGGAAACCTATTGAGATTTGAACCTGGGTCACCCCAAGAAATAGAAGTGAGAGATAATAAAACCAACAAATAATTATCATGACTAAGTGTTTCCATCAATGTTGGTGTTGCCATCAATGTCAAAGGGGGATATTGTCAAATAATTGGATTAGGTTGATTGACAATTGGTTTGTATTTTTGGTTGTCATTTCTTTCAACTCTTGGAGAGTGATATTGCAGATTGATTTCAACCCTTAGAGATTAATGTCAACCCTTGGAGAAGTACGATAGAGAATTTTGGTAGCACAAAGGTATGGGTAAGGGACCTGAATTTGTTTGAGGTATAAAGGCATGAAGATCAATGAATATGCAGGTAAGACTATTCTATATGGATGGTACACATCATGCTGCCCCTCTTCAGGATCTGCTGGTTCTTCTAGTTGATTTTTTGTGGTCGTGACAATAACAGTGGGGTCTACATCGATGATCTGTCTTCTAACAATATTTTATGAATTAGATTTGGAATCAAGGTTTGACTCCTTGTATTTGATCTTGACCACCAATGACTATTTTGAGCGACATTCATCATCTTTTTCCAGGGTCTTTTGTGGAAATCATACCATTTTCCAGTGTCCTTCTTCGTCTTTCTATTACCCTTCTTTTCCTGTGGCTTGGATTGGTTTTCTGAAGGCCGGTTGTTAAGGCCATATTTAACATACTTTGGTTATTGTGGATTTGTAGACACAAAATCCCACTTGTTCTGGTGCTTAAATTTATACTTGATTTTAACAACATATCGATAAATAGAACATAGTGGTGAGATGTCCAGAAAATCCATTTCAGTTTGTATGTATCTGTGTAGAGCCCCACAATATTTCAGAACCAGATGTCACTTAGAGTCTTTGATACCCAGCTTGGTGCGCAAGGTATGGAAGATATTGGTGAACTCTAGCACTGCTTTTTCCCTCTCTTTCTGTAATGTGGTCCATCTCATGTACTGGTCATCATAGTTTTCAACATGGTAATATTGTTCCTTGACTGCATCCACAAAAAATTCCCAAGTGGGATCGACCCCATATATTCCAGACTCCTCTGAGGAAATTTTCTCCCAGTAATTTTCCCACCAATGTTTGACATGGGGGAGAGCCTTAAGGAGTGTGAATGTGATATTTTCCCTGTCGGAGAAATTATGAACAAAGAAATAACCTTCTGGTAGATTTAACCATTTTTCTAGGGCATCCGCATCTATCTATCCTTCAAATATGGGAATATAAAAATTAACTTGTACCTTGGAAGGAGAGGTGCCTCCAAAGTGGTCACTTGATGAAGAAACACCTTTTTTTATCAACATGCATTGAAGGATGTGGGAAATATTCTCTGTCATTTCATCCCTCTGTCGCGTGAGAGCTTGCTGAAGAAACAAATTAATAGAATCAGTTTCTCTGTCATTTTTCTTTTCTTCCACCATGGAGGGTTTCGTGGGAGTTCAAGAGCAATTTTCCTCAATAGAGACAAGATAAAGACCCAACTTTCTATACTTAGACCTCATCGGGGACATGCACTGAAAAACGATCAAGAGAAACCTGGTCTAATAATACTGATCTAGATTATTTTCGACAGGAAATGAGCGGAGATATAATAAAAAAATGTACAAATATATCTCATATATATAATAATATAACATAAATATATCAGATATGAAACCATAAACACAGATATACAGTAATACACAATTTCGGTTAATGAGTGAAATGTACAAGACTGTAAAAATACAGAGTGAAAGACTCGTTAGAATGGTGGAAGATTATCTCTGAGAAGGGATGTGATAGATACTCACATTTGCAAGAAGATGATTACAATGAGGCTCTAAAGGAATTTTTAACATAAATAAAATACAAAACCCTAACCCTGAAAGAAACATGATAGCTCATTGGAAAGGTATCATCAAGGATATTCATTTTGGGGTCTCAATTAGAGCCTTTGTTTATATTTGAGGTGCTCAATCCCGAAAAAAACTTCGTTTAGGCCCTCAAAATGGCCCCGAAAGTTTAGGAACCGAAAAAACTACTAAAACTAGTAAGTTGCCAGATGATTGTTTTGAGCCAGTTGGAATAGGTGGGTGGCCACATATATGCACCTATATCAACCCACCTCTTACAACTGTCTCACATACAGTTTTCATCTTAGCAATTTCTTTCTAGCTTTTCAGGTCCTAAACTTCTGGGGTCATTGTGAGGCCCTAAACAACATTTTTTGGGCTCGCCATAGTCACACTATTAATAAAGTCAAAGTGTGTCAAAAAAATGTTTATTCCTTGGATATACCTTTCCAGCATGATATCATAGGTCTAAAATAAATATCATATGCAAAATTTACAACCTTGGGAAGTTGATGTACCAACTTACCTCATCGGGGCCCACATGACTTTTGGCGCTTCATCTCCTAGGGTTAGGTTTTTGGATGTCTAGATTTTTTTGATTACTTATTGATGCTAAAAAGTCATGGAGACCTCATTCTTATCTTATCAGGTGAATGAACACAGCCACCACATTTCTTCTCAGAGATTAACTACCACCATTCGAGGAAGATTGTTTCATTCTGCATTTTATAGTTTCAACAAATTTCTTTATTGAATAGAAGTTAAGTTTCATTGTATCTTTGTTATTTTTCATTGTATCTCTGTGTTAATGTTATATATCTATATCTATATATCTATATCTATATCTATCTATATATATATATATATATATATATATATATTTCTTTTCTTTTCTCTCATAAATATGGATCAATGGTATCATAGTGGTCTGCTCTTCATTTGTTTCTCTATGCATGTCCCCAACGAGGTCAGGGTATAAGAAATTGGGACTTGAACAAGTTGAGCCTTGCAAGATCGGCCTCATCAAACCCAATGATCGCCCATGGGGGAAAAGAAGAGAGACAATGGGGAAAGATATCCATTTAAACTATTTCTTGAGGAATATCTCATGCAATAGAGGAACGAGATGATGGCTAATTTTGTGCAAATCATTTGACAACTACCAACAGGCGACGCATCTTCCTCGAGTGGAGGTGTCACCCCCTTCAAGGTATAAATCAATTTTGATATTCCTATATATGAAGGTAAAATATATGCATATTTTGTAGATAAATGATTAAACCTTCTAGAAGGGTATTTCTTTGTCCATAAATTTTCAGATAGAGAAAATATTACATTTGCGCTCCTTAAGGTTGTCCCCCGTGTCAAATATTGGTGGGAGACTTTCTGTGAGTAGCTATATTATTTGTTGTCACACCCACTTTGGGTTATTTTAGAGATGATATTAAGGAAAAATACTACCCTATTGGAATTTATGACGACTTATATGCAATATGGACTACACTGTGACAGGAAAGGGATCGAACATTACCAGAGTTCACCAATGTCTTCCATACCTTGCGCACCAAGCTGGGTATCAAACAATTAGAGAGACATATGGTGCTCAAGTACCATGGAGGTCTACATAGATACATCCTGAAAAAAATGGAGTTTTTGTACATCTCTTCCTTGGGCGTGGCCTATCGATATACTATCAAAATCGAGCAGAAGATTAAACAAAAGACACGATAGTTTGGGTCGATGAACCCCTCGCAAGAGAAGTATGAAAAAGGTAGCCCTAACCCACAAAAAAAAGGATAGAGAAAGTATGAATATTCTCAGGACAACCATTCTAATCCCTAAACAAATAAGGACAATGGGAAGACAAAGAAAGACACTAGTAAGTGGTGTGATTTCCATAATATCCCCTTGCATAACATTGTTGAATGCCACTAAAATCATTCATTGGTGGTTGAGGTAAAATCCTTTGAATCAAATGTGGGTTCCAACTCTAATTCAAAACTAGAAAAAGGGAGACACATCATTAATGTAGAACCCAGTTCCATCATTGCTACCACCAAGATCCATCCCGATGAACCTGATGAAGTAGTGGAAGGTGAGTGCCTCTTTCATTCATAGATGTGGTTGAAGGGTACTCTACTACACTTCATTGTTGATAGCAGTAGTTAGAATAAACTAATCTTAGTGGAGGTCCTCAAGCGATTTTCTCTGTCGACAACACCACACCCACAACTATACACCATCAGATGGCTCTGCCAAGGGAGTGATATCCATGTTAGCCAATATTGTCACCTACCCTATGGCATCAATCCCTTCAAATGGTATTGCGTGATGTCACCTCCCTTGAAGTTTGTGATGTTGTTTTAGTCCAATATTATTTATGGAAATATCATGTTGTATATGATTCTAGGACTTGTAGTGTTATTATTACTTTGGATAGGAAATTGTATAGGATACCTGAGGTAGTACCACCTACTGTCATTTCCTTGATTTCTGCCAAGCAATGCAGGAAGGTCATCTCTCAAACTGGGAAGTTTTTCTTCTTCGTGATTTGCACTCAAAGTGAGAGAAAGGTTGTAGCGACATCCATGGCCTCTGTGGAAGGTCTCTCCATGTAGCATAAGAAAGTGGATAAGGTCGTGGAAGAATACAAAGACATCTTTTTCTCACCCACTGGGGTAACTTTGCACTCTCATGTCAAGCATTCAATCAATATGACCCCAGACGCACAACTACCCAATGGGTTATTCTATCAATGCTCTCTATCAGAAAATGAGGAAATCAAGTGTCAAATCAAAGAGATGATTGAAAAGGTTCATATCCAACCAAAATCATCGCCTTGTGGAAGCCCAATCATGATTTTGAAAAAGAAATATGGGACCTGGTGACTCTGCATTGATTATCGGGGCCTAAATAAAATCACAGTCTGGAACCAGTACCCAATTCCCTCAATCGATGATCTCCTTTACCATCTCAAGGGAGCCAAATACTTGAGTAATATTGATCTGAAGTCCAACTACCACCAGGTCCCAATAGAGAATATCGATGTATGGAAGGATTCCTTCAAGTCTAAAGAAGGTATTTTTGAATGGTTGTTCATCCCCTTTGGCTTGACGAATTCCCTAGCAACTTTCATCATGCCCTTTGGCTTGACGAATTCCCTTTGATGGCCTTTCACCAATTCTTTTGTGGTGGTGTATTTGGATGACATACTCATCTTCAATAAGAGTTGGTTGGAACACTTGCATCATATTCAACAGGTTATTCACACTCTGTGACAACAAAAGCTATATGAAAATTTGGAAAAATGCTCCTTCGGTATGAACAGGGTCCAGTACCTAGGCTACATTGTTGATGAGCATGGTGTAATGCACCAAGCCATCTCAGGGCCGGGCATGCTACCAAAAAATCTATACTCTGCTCAAAATATGATACACACACACACACACATATATATAAATGCAAATTTAACAGATATAGACATTCTGCTCATACATAGATTCATGCAGAAGTGACAAAAAATACATCCATGCAATAAACACTTGTAATTCTAATAAACTTTAGACATGTACTTAAACACAACATGTAAAATTAAAATATAATTGGTACTTGTATTTTTATGAGAAGACCACCAACTGTGTGCATACCTTCCACGAAATTCCTAGCCTTAGACCACACTGCTCCAAGCTATCAATAGTGGTTCACCCCTGAGATGGGACTAAACTCCACCCAGGGTAAAGGAAGTCCTAGGCTAGGTTGAGACTACGTAAAGTTGCACAATGCAACAGGAAGGATTCCCTCCAAGGATCCTACTTACGCCCACTGTTCGCAGACTCTCATTCCCCACATGTTTGTTTCACCCCTAGAATATACACCTTCATTGTTCCATAGTCCATCGACTACTCCACTTCCCTTCCAAGGCTTCAACAATAGGAAGGATCAGGAATTCTTAGAGCTATGTAGCTGTTGTTGGACTCCCTCCAGGATAAATCACTTCCCCAACAATCTCTCTCACCTAGAGAGAGTTTCTCATAGACCTGAAAACCTAATTCTTCAACCCACAGGCCTAACAAATCGCCTCTTCAAAACCATAGGCCTGACAACCTAACTCTTCTATCCAGCTCCTAAGTCAAATGGGTAACAACAGTAGAAAAATTGGGTAAGCCAGTGTACAGGCTCAACAAAAATACCAGTGTGTGCAAGTTACAGAGGTTCACGATGGAAGAGGGTTCAACAATGGTGTAAAATGGTTGACTGTGTGCCTGCTCAGTATGTGAGGGAATGGGGAAAAGGATGGAAAGAATGGTGAGTGAACCCCCACAATGATGGATTTTCCCACATAAATTGACATGTGTTCTGGATGACACATGGCTCTCAAGGAGCTCATTCCTCTCCACTTGAATTTCATTCCTTTCACCAAAGGAACTTAGAATAAGAAGGTTTATTTCCCAAGCCTTAGTATTGTACGAAAATACATTATAATATTCCCTTGGGTTAAGCCCACAATCTTAGACCCTTTTTCCTAGCCTCTCATTCCCCTTCCCTTTACATTCCTAGTGGAACTTAGTCCCCCATAACTCTTTCTTAATGGTTGGTCTACATGCAACGATGTATTTTATTAATGATCTGCATAATTACATATACAAAAATAGGATCACTGGCCTTAGCATCTAGGCTCTCCGGCCTAATAAACACATAAGCCTCCCAGCTTATAAATACTTGGCTCACCAACCTATAAACTTCATTAAAAATCATTACAATTCAGCAAGGGCTCGGCCTTGGGGCATTACAATTCCCTCCCCTTATTTATGCATTGTCCTCGGTGCATCATATTTACATATTACAACAAGATTTTCAAAAATATTTAAAATGATGTAGGTATTATGCCCTCATAGAATCTTCATGCTCCCAAGTTGTGTCCTCAGGACCGTACCATGTCCATTCGACCTTTACAAGCCCTATGGCTCGATTCTAGAGTTGTTTGATTTTCCGATTCATAATGCATACCGGATGCACTTGAAAAGAACTTTCTTGGTCCACCTGAATCACATTCTAATAAATAGCATGATTGGTATCAGGTATATATTTCTTAATCAATGATACATGGAATGCATTATTTATAGACATAAATGCATGAAATGAATTCATATAAGATATTGGTCCAATCCTTTCTAGGATTTCAAATGACCCACAATATCTAGTTTCCAACTTGGAACAATTTCCCAACTTCAGGGAACTTTTATTATCCTTCACCTTCAAGAAAACATGATCACCCACTTTAAATTCCATGTGAGTTCTGCCCTTGTCAACATATATTTTCTTCTTGTCTTGGGAATCCTTTAAATTCAGTTTAATCTTCGGCATTAGCTCTTCCATTTCTCTCAGCAACTCTAGCTCAATCACTTCTCTTTCAGCTAGGTTGTCCCAACTTATTGGTGTGTTTCACTTTCTTCCATAAAGTTCCTCAAAGGATGGTGCAACACCCCACCCCCTTCTCTTGTCCTTCGGGGTTGTGGTGACCTCCCGATCTAGGATCATTCTCAATTCACCTGAGTCGGATTGAGTCTTCAGCTCCCTGCAGCTAGAACCTGACAAATTCTTCCACAGGTCCTTCTTCCTATGAAGTGCAGGTCCAATTAACCCTTCGAAGAAAGCTAGAAGCAACACTTAGCTTCCCATTCCAGGTCCTTTCTATCACGTGTCCTTGAGATGTGTCCCAGGGATTAACAACACAAAGCGCTTTGGGCTTCAGCTTCGGCTCTTTCCATGAAAACCAACTCTTAAGTTCCCAAGATTCGAATCGGAAAAATCAAATGCGTGAGGATCAATGGCTCTCGTCCCTCCTTTCGATCGACGACTGCGATCTCTTCAGACTCTGGTCTTTGGGAGTCTCTCGATATTCTTCTCCAATACCTCCTAGAGTGTTATCCCAAAGGATCATGTTGGTTTCTTCCACTTGTCCCATCTAGATCCAACGGTTTGGATTCAAACCGCTCTTCGCGACTTTGCGAAGATCTTTGTTTTCTCTTGGAAAACCTCCCGAAGCTCTAACTCCCAGATATCCCGATATTATGCCACCTGTTTCCTCCTGAGGATGGACTATTTCATGGCCTTCGGGACTTTGACAAGTCCTTGAACTTCTTGCACACTTAGCACAATTTGTTCTCGAGACTTCGATTATTCTCGATCTTCTTCTTCACTCCTTGTACAGTTCTGCACAAATTCTTCTGTGACTTTGCTCGGCTTGAAAACATACAAGGTTCCCAGTTCCTCTACGTCCTTCAGTGTAATTTCTCATGCCCGTCTGGCAACTTAATGCCCTTCCTCTTGATCTTGTAAGGTAAACTTACGGTCTCCTTGGCACACTCCTTGCACTCGGCTAATCCTTTTGATGACTCCTCCCTTAGCCTTCCTGGAAGTCTTAAGGCATCTCATTTCCCTTTTCAATGCACTCTTGCAAATCCTTCCTTCCTCATAGTGTTCAAAAACCCTGGGATTCTCTTAATGATTCCAACAACTCAGGATGTGTTGCTTGAGTATGCTCTCGTAATTTCTCTATGCCCTCCTAGCAGAGTGTTATAGAGTGTTCAGTAAATTTTCATTGTGTTTACTCCTACATAGTATTTCTTTCCAAGGTACCCAACCACCTTGAAATTTCCTCCCTAGTCTGTGAATTATCCTGGTGTGCCCTCCTGACAACTTCTCTTCTGACTCCACTGAGTTCAAATACACACTCCTTGCGTCGGTTCACAAATTCTCAACTCTCTGTCACACACTGCTTGCACTTAGCCTTGAGAACCAGACTTAATCCAACACAATCATAGATAGAAGGCTTTATCTCTATCCCTGTAGATGATTTCTAACATACATCTACAACTCAAATCCATACGAATGACAATCATAACAAAACATTCATTACAAAGGAATTGATAAATAAATAAAATTGTTCCTTTCTATTAATGGTGGAATGTCCATTACAACATATGAGTCTCTACTACAACTAAGTCTTATCTCTCAATTCTCCTATGCATCTATCTCTTACACCCAATTATTACTCTATTGGCAACAATACAAGACTTTATACAAGAGGGGCTCGACGCGATTCCCTCCAAGCTAACCTAGTGGTGTCTAATCACCATTCAAAATGCTTGTCTAATGGGAAGATTACAATGATGGAAATCTGATCCAAATCGGATGCAGATACCTCCTACTGTCAACCGCTTAATGACAACCTTATCTCCAACTTGTGCGAAGGCACAATTTGGGCTCTTCCAACCTGTCAACATTAATTTCCTTGATCACTCTCTATATTTTCGAAGGAAAAATGAGAGGGTGGCACCTATACCTTCTTTGAATGTGCACCACTCATGCTAATCAACTGGCACGTGCTAAGGTAGAGCAATGCTCCTGCATCATACTCTGCAACTACAAAATTCATGAGATCCTTCTCATGAGCTTCCCAGCTCTGTTGAAATCCTCTTGGATCCCAAACTTTCTCCTGGAGTTGTACTCCTGCTCCTCTTTGATTCTGCTACTGTATCTGGATATTCCCAATTTCTCATGAAGGTTCCTTTCTGTCCAGCTTCTCCTTGCTGACCACTTCTTTTGCTGACCTCAACATCAGCCTCTATATCTCCTCTACGACTTCTTCCAACTACTTTGTTGGCTGGTTCATCTTGTGTAGTCTGTTTGGCTGCAACTCTTCATGCCACTCCTTAGGTCGGTCATCCTGATCTCCCATGTTGCTTTCATCCTTTGTGATGTTGACTAGCCACTCTGCTGCAGACTCCAATTCTACAGTCTGGCCACTAAACTATTTTTCAGCCACTTCTTATGACAATCTAACTCTTGCCAGTTCTTCGACTGGTTCTACTCCAGCTTCCTCCATATGCAACTTGTGCTAGTATGTCTCCTCTGGCATGGCTATCTCATGGCAGCCACCTTCTGGTTCTGGACTGTCCAACCAACCCTCCAGTGCCTTTAAATCCATCTCCCACTAAGAGAGTAATGCAACTAGATTTTCCTCTTCTGTTCAGACAGACTTTAGTATCTGTTCTTCCTCCTCCGTGACAGTCTCAGCTTGATGTCCTTCTGTTGAATATGCAACATCTACACTAGCCTCTCCTCAATTCCTTGTAAGGAATATCTTGAATCCTCCAATGACCAAAACACACCTCTGATCCTTCTACTCTATGATGAAAGTTTCCAACTTGTCATCATCTTCATTCACATGGCTTGCAGCTCCACATGAATCTTCATATGGATGAGGTCTTTACTCCTCCTCTTCTCCATCTTTCAACACCCCCTACTAACATGAACTCTTAGATGGGCTAATTTCTTCTCCCTTTCCCACCTAGCAATTCGGGATATCTCCTCTACCCTCCTGGAAGTTTACAAGATCAATTGGCCCCTTCACATTTCCCACCTAGAAACCTACAGGACTTATGTCATATCTCTTCCCCTCGTCACTGGGGTTTTCATCATACCTCAACCACCTCTTAACCACCTGTCGTTGCCTTCAGTCCAACAACATTCAAACGGGCCACTTAGCTTTCCTTTTCAAAGGCCACTCAATCCTCCAGCGTACCTTTGCTTCCTACTGCATCTTGAATTCTAGCGTCTCCATCTTGGCTCATATTTCACTGAGCTCCTTGTCTATCTCCGCTTTGATTTTCTGCAGGCAGACTTCTCCTCGACCATGCTCCTGACTTCCAACAACCATATTTCTTCACCTACAATGCTCCTAGTTTTTTATCATCTGCTGCACACCTTGCAACAATCTTCACAGAGTATTTCACTCTGTTTCCCTCCTCTCGCCTCAAAGAAAAATCCCCTCTAATACCACTCCTGTATCAGAGTATCTCCTCTATCTCCACCTAATAATAAAATCAGGCAGGCTTTGATACCACTCCTGGCACAACACT
>JASDQU010103584.1:18127-32748 GCA_032191745.1 Picea mariana | reverse complement strand
CTTCACAGAGTATTTCACTCTGTTTCCCTCCTCTCGCCTCAAAGAAAAATCCCCTCTAATACCACTCCTGTATCAGAGTATCTCCTCTATCTCCACCTAATAATAAAATCAGGCAGGCTTTGATACCACTCCTGGCACAACACTCCACCCCCTTTTCTTCTCCTTCAGGGATGTGGTGACCTCCCGGTCTAGGATCATTCTCAATTCACTTAAGTCAAATTGACTCTTTTGCTTCCTGGTGGAACCTGACAAATTCTTCCGCAGGTCCTTCTTCCTATGAAGTGAAGGTCCAGTTAACCCTTCGAAGAAATATGCCAGTGGCACTTATCTCCCATTTCTAGGTCCTTTCTATCATGTGTCATTGGGCTGTCCCTGGGCTTAACCACACAAAGCACTTCGAGCTTTGGCTGTTTCCAAAACAACCAACTCTTAAGTTCTCAAGCTATGAATAGGAGAACTCAAATGCGCGAGGATCAACGACCCTCGTCCCTCCTTTCGATCGACGACAACAATATCTTCAGACTTTGGTCTTCGGGAGTCTCTCGATATTCTTCTCTGATACCTCCGGGAGTGTTATCCATATGGATCACACGGGTTTCTTCCATGTGTCCCCTCCACATCTAATGGTATGGATTCAAACCGCTCTTCGCGACTTCGTGAAGATATTTTTTTTCTCTTGGAAAACCTCTCGGAGCTCCAAATCCTGGATCTCCTGATCTTCTGCCACCTATCTCCTCCTGACGATGGACGATTTCACGACCTTCAGAACTTTGACAAGTCCTCGACCTTCTTGCACACTTAGCACAATTTCTTCTTGATTCTTCGATTGTTCTCGATCTTCTTCTGCACTCCTTGCAGAGTTCTGCAAAAATTCTTCTGTGACTTTTCTTGTCTTGAAAACCTCCAAGGTTCCCATTTCCTCTGCATCCTTTAGTGGACTTTTTCGTTCTTTCCCGACAACTTCATGACCTTCCTCCTGAGCTTGTAAGGTAAACTTACAGTCTCCTTGGTGCACTCCTTGCACTTGGCTAATCCTTTTGATGACTTCTCCCTTAGCCTTCCTAGAAGTCTTAAGGCATATCCTTTCCCTTATCGATGCACTCTTGCAAATCCTTCCTTCCTTCGAGTGTTCAACAACCTTGGGATTCTCTTAAGGATTCCAACACCTCACGATTTGTTGCTCAAGTATGCTCTCATACTTTCTCTATGTCCTCCTGGCAGAGTGTTACACAGTGTTCAGTAACTCTTCATTGTGTTTCCTCCTACAAAATATTTCTTTCCAAGGTACTCAACCACCTTGAAATTTCCTACCAAGTCTGTGAATTATCCTGGTGTGCCCTACTGGTAGCTTCTCTTCTAACTCCACTGAGTTCAGATACACACTCCTTACGTCGGCTCACAGAATCTCAACTCTCTATCATGCACTCCTTGAACTTATCCTTGAGAACCATACTTAATACAACACACTCACAGATATAATACTTTATCTCTATCCTTGTAGACGATTTCTAACACACATCTACAGCTCAAATTCATACGAATGAAATTCATAAAAAAAATCCATTACACAGGAATTGATAAACAAAAAAATTTGTTCCTTTCTATTAATGGTGGAATGTCCACTACAACATATGAGTCCAGACTACAACTGAGTCTCGACTCTCAATTATCCTATGCATCTATATCTTACATCCAATGCCTACTCTACTGGAAACAATACAAGAGTTTATACAAGAAGGGTTCGACGAGCTTCCCTCCAAGCTAACCTAGTGGTGTCTAATCACCATTCAAAACACCTGTCTATTGGGAAGATTACAATGATGGAAATATGATCTGAATCAGATGCATATCCCTCCTACCGTCAACCACTTAATGGTGACCTTATCTTCAGCTTGTGCGAAGGAATAATTTTGGCTCTTCCAACCTGCTAGCATTAATTTCCTTGATCACGCTTTAGATTTTCGAAGGAAAAATGAGAGGGTAGCGCCTCTCCCTTCTTTGAATGCGGGCCACTTGTGCTAATTAGCTGGCGCATGCTGAGGTAGAGCGATGCTCCTACATCAAATGAGCTCATCTTCAGTGATGCTTGGTACCCATTTTTGTAGTCAAATTCTACCAAGTGTAGATAATCTTCCCATTTAGAGGGTTTGTCCATCACATACATCCTTAGGATATCCTCTATCACTTGGTTCACACTCTTTGTTTTCCCATCATACTCGGGATGACCAGTTGTGTTGAAGTTCAGATTTGTTCTAAACCCTTTGAATAACCCCTTCCATAACTTTTAGGTAAAATTTGGGTTTCTGTCAGACACAATTGTCTTGGGTATTCCATGCAAGCGTGCTACTTCCCTCATATAAATATCAACAACATTGGTTTCCTTGTGAGTAACCTTTATAGGAATGAAATGGGCAGCTTTAGTAATATTGTCCACCACCACCATGATAGCATCATGTTTCTTTCTTGTTCCAGGAAATTTGGTGATGAAATTCATTGTCAACACTTCCCACTTCCAATCATGAATGGGCAATAGATGCAACAACCCATTTGGGTGTCTATGCTCAGTGTTGACCCTTTGACACTCCAAACATTTAGCAATGTATTCAATAATCTCACTCTTCATGCCTGGCCAATAATATTGGCTCTTGACTACTAAAATTGTTTTCTGATATCCTGGGTGTCCAACATAAGGTACATTACGCATCTCTTTTAAAATCATACTCCTTAATTCAGGAGAATTGGGCACATAAATTATGTTCCTATATAAGAGAACTACATCAATTCCCAATTCATAATCTTCAACTTTCTGTTGCATTTTACCTTGTTGTAATTTTGTTACCAATTCCATGTACTGAAAATCTACTTTTCCAGCCTCAAAAATTCTACCTTTAAGATCAGTTTGATACATGCTAATGGTTGTAGTATGCAGTTCATGCACTCTCTTGTTGAGTGCGTCAGCCACTTTGTTCTCTTTTCCTTTGATGTGCTTAATATCAAAGTCATACTCACAAAGGAATTCCAACCATCTACTTTGCCTAGCATTCAAGGTTGGATGATCAAACAAATATTTCAGACCGTTATGGTATGTCCTCAGCTCAAACCTCTTTCCTATGAGGTAGTTCCTCCACTTCTTCAAGGCATGCACTATGGTTGCCAACCCCAAATCATGAGTGGCATAGATACTTTCATGCTCTTTCAATTTTCTGTATACAAAACATATCACAAACCCATTCTGACAGAGGACTCCACCAAGTCCTTTTTTGCATGCATCTCTACAAACCACGAAATATTCATTCGAATCAACAATCCTCAGATTTAGAGCATTGGTTAACAATTGCTTTAATTGTTGAAGCTCTTTTCACATTTTGTTGTACATTGAAACTCCACCCCCTTCCTTTTCAATGAAGTGATTGGGTGAGAAATTCTCAAAAACACTGTGTTGACAGGCATAAGTGGCACACCATCAACTGGAAGGTCAAATCCGGACTGGGGTTGTCTAAATAAACCAAGTTGTTTGGAGTGAAATGACCTGATGGGTTTAATGGCTCCATTGGCCAACTAAAATCCTAAAATAATGAAAAAAAGGAAACTAATCTAAAAGAAACTACGATACTATGTACATGCATTTAATTATTTACAAGTGTTAAATCAGAAACGTAAATATGAGCATGTGATTATGAACAGGGTATTTACAATTTGCAAGTTTTGTTGGATGTCTTGCGAAATCAATGTTTTTTGCAATTGTTTATGAAGTAGATAAAGAAAGCACATATATTTTCTATTTTCTATTTAATATTTAAAATCTAAAGAACTCAAAAATACTAATAAAACATAATTTGAAACAAGAACAGAATAACAGTCAAAGCCCGTTTAAACTGTTCCTATTTCATTTATAAATAAATGAATAAAAGAAAAGAATACGAGTAAAACTAACCTGAGATTAATCAACTAATGAGTTTATGTCTCTACGCAATTCAAACTCCCAACTATCTTTCTTGTGAGAAAAAACTGTAACAGGCTAGTGCTAACATTCCCAGAATAAACTCAAAGGTATTTTTGGAGCAAAGATATAAGATCAGAGTAATAAACATACAGATTTGGTGATCTTGTAATGATGAACACTTATAGTAAAATAAATTTAATATAAAGCATTCATGTAATGCATAATTTAACATCAAGCATAAATCAATGATATTTAAATAAAATAATGATCATAGATGTAATATATGAACGACAAATTACAGACAGAATTAAAGTGTTGAAAAAAATGAAATGTCATATGCTGATAAGACTAAAGTTGTATAACATATTAAAATTCCATAATATAAAGGGAAAAAAAAAATGGGAAAGCACCACGTTGGTCTAAAGACAAGGAGTGAACAAATTGTCCATTTCAGTCTTGAAAGTTATATGTCCATAATGTGTCCAAATCAAAGGTCTATCTACTACTAAGAGTAAACAATATTTAAACTAGTTCAGGATTCAAAAGCTCATATCACACATGATAGAGTTGAATCCACAAAAAATGGATAATATTACAAAAATAGCAATAATAGTAACCACTCATGGATGAGTTGGTTTGTTCAAAATTAAACCAAAGTTTGATAAACATAAAAAAGGAGAAACTAATGGACATTTGAGCATATCATTGAAAGTTTTTTCTCCAAACAATCAGCAACACAATCTTCCATTCCCTAAGAATATCAAAACCGATTTGATATATTAGAAAAAGAAACAATTACTAATTACTAATTATTATTCAAAAGAGCCTGGCTACAAAATCATAGATTCTATAGCTAGTCTTATTTTTGGCAAATGAAATAAAAATTTAAATATACCTATTTCGACTTTGATAACAGAATTGAATGAAATCAAAACAAAATCGTTTTACCATTAAAAAGTATCCAAAGAGGGATCTAATAGTTTGGAGTTCATAATTGATTTGAAACTAGTCGTGTTCTTAATGATTATATTTCCATCCCTCTTGATTTGTTTATTCTCCCTCTCTGTATGTGCCTTGGTTCTCCTGTTTCAACAGAGCATTCTGAGAAGTCAAGGTTTTACTTCAGGATTATAAGAGAGGAACATCTGTATACTGACGCTCTACCCAGTCGAGGCAGTTATCACAGTGTACCGGGGTGATGATAGATCGTCGTGGGACACAGTCAACAAGGGGTTCTTCAATATTACTTGTGGTTTGTTCCAAGTCATGCTCGATACCTGAAAATCCTTATTTACCCTTAAGACACGGGGGAAAATTGGTCACGAAGTCATACTGTTTAACATGGGTAATAACCTCTCTCCTGGAACACTGATTTTCTGGGTCTTCACGAGCTAAGAAATCCTCAATCTCACGATCTGAGCACTGATCATCGATCTCGATCGGATCAATCGAGCTCAAATGATTTGGTTTCGATTTCTTAGTTTTCTAGAAAGAAAACGACCAATATTCTTATTCTTGAAACATAAATCCATGCTCTATTGTTTGTTTCCTTTACGAAGATTCTTGGAAACAGATTTAACATTAATGTTTAAACTAGAATTGTTCACATGCATATGAGGCTCTTTTTCATTTAATTCAGAAATCACTTGTTCTAGAGATATTCCAGGTGAAAACCTACATGGTAATCCTTTATCTAGAGGAGTTTCATCAATAAATTATGGTCCATTAATTGAATTAACAAACTGGATTTCAACCACTGTCCTGTCTGAGTTATGGTTTGTAGTTAAAAGAGGGTTGGATGTAGTGTCGTCCTGGGTGAATCCATTGCTTATTAGAAAGGTTTCCCAATTGTCACCTATCATCGACAGGTGATAAACCAACAAGATTTTAACAAGTCCGTGGTGAAACAAAATCAAATTGATACCCTGTTGTTTGTAACACTTGGACATTTTCTAAAGACTCATGAATAGGTAAAAAGGCATATCCAACTCAAAACCTATGAAATTCATAAGAAAACGGATATGGTACAGAAAAACCAGCCCGTATCGACCTTCACACATAACAAATTGCTTCAGAATTAAAAGTAGACTATGCCATCTAGGTTTTAACAGAGAGATAGGAATACCTTTTATACAACAAGTGGTTTTACGGGAGGTCATAAATAAACTCCACGAGACCTCTTCTATTTTGGTTTTTTTAAACCACCTCTCACCTTTTGATTGGAGCCCTGTCACTTTTCTCACGAAATCCTCTATCAATTCCAACTGTGTATCTCCAATATTGGCTCTGAAGCCATCAAAGGTTTGTGCAAATGCTTTGGCAACCTGGATATTATAGCCCTCAAACTTCTTGAGGAATACATCCCACACATGAGCCTTTATATCATCAATAACGTCATCATGGGATAGTAAATCTTGGCATCTATTCGGCTCAATACGGACTATGGGTGCCATTACCACTATGACAAGGATGCAACAGAAATCACTCGGGATAGTTTTAGGTTCCCAACGAACGAGCACCATAAACAGGTTTGATTAGAAAGTGAAGGCATGAAAATTGCAGAGTTTAGGGGCTATCATAAATCAGATAGGAGAGTTAAGGAGAATGAAAGATAGAAGGTTCATAGAATTCCAAACATCTCTCGCGATGAGTTCCAAAACCTACAGAGTAAAAAACCCTATGCGCATAATGAATAGCTTCATTAATGTTTTGGGCCAGCAAGGTAAGGTGAAAATGCAATTACAACATGCCTATACTCATTCGCATGAATGATGATATGACACTTAAACTCATGAGAAAAATATCAACAGTTAACCAAGGTTCTTCATGCATCAAAAAATTTCAACAATGAACTATTGAACCATTGAATTCATAACACCCATAATAAAGCAAAAGTTCAATAATGGACTAATCAACCATTTCACAGGATTTGAAATTTAATCACATATGGGTGGCTTTTAAAATGATATTTCTATGGAAAACTGTTGGCACAGAGGCAGACCCAGGGTTCAATGCTACAACAACGAACCAAAAAAACCCTAACTACCGACCCTTTCGGTAACACCTCTGAAGCAGATGAAGTCTCACCCGAGGTAGAGGCAGGGGTGGTTGTAGGACTCAGGTGTCTGCAACCTTAGCTTGGACATAGATTTGTGATTATAACACTTAATAGATAAATTAGCGTCGTTAGTTCATCATTATTTAACTAATATCTACTTTGCAGATAAAACAAAGCATCATAGCATTCACCCTGATCTAATGTATTTAACACTTAGCATAAAGAAATGGATCAGATCTAGCAGATTCAAACACTAAGCACATTCACCTATATCAAATCTAACATCCAGATTCATCATAAGCACAAAGCATAAATAGATCTATCTATCTATCTATATCAAGCACTTAGCAAATAACACATAAATACATCAGAACATCACACAGAGCAGAATAACACAGTATTTACGTGGTTCACCCCCATCCTAGGGCTACGTCCACCAACTCTTCTTCTTTATTAGCTTCAATCAGTCGTCTACATGCATAGATCCACAAAAACCCTACTCCGCATAGGATAGGAGATTTGCGTGCACCTCGCCAGATCCTCCTTCCCTGATCTAGGTCTAGAAAAAAGCCTTTCTCAGTCTGTTACAACCACTTACACTTAGCTCTACAAGTTTCTCACAATATGCACAGAGCATTTACAAACCCAACTTGCACTCGGCACTTAGCTTATCGACCTCTCTAATTATGTCACCTAGATACTTATTTATACTTAAAAAAAATAGGCCTAAACATGGGTAAATCCATGGGCTAACATCCCATACCCATTACATATTCCCAAATCCCAAAAAGGACCCAAAAAGGGGCTGAGATACCATGATCTTTGCTTCATCTTGCACTTCGTCTTTGACAGGCTGGCGAGGTCCCAAAATAGGTCAAACTTGACCAAGGATCTCCAAAACTTGGTCAAGAGCCAACAGACCCCCAACACTCACCTGTGACTCGTCCCGAGTCACTTTGGTCTGACTATTTCTGCCTCGAACGCCTCGAGCTTGGCTCGAGCTGCTTCAACTTGTTGTTGTGCTATGACCTCCTTCTCAACGAACTCTTGGATGACTGCATCATTGATAGGTACCTCTAGACGTTGTTCAGCTGTAGTGACAACCTGCTCTAGCTCTGCTCCTTGGCCTTCTACTTCTGTAAACAATTGATAGGCCTTGTCTTGTATGGGTTGGAGTTTCTCAATTACCTCCATAACTCTACTCTGGATAGTATGGATTTGTTGTTGTGCAATGCATTTCTCTTGGGAGTTCTTCATTCTTTCCACAACTGATAGGGACTTTAGTTGTGCCTATATCTTTTCGGCTTGATACTTCGCCTCTTGGAGCTGCGACTCCAGTGCCTTCAGTTCTGGGTTCTCCGTGATTTGTTCATAGGTATGAGCACTATAATTAGTGAGTTTCTTACATTCTAGGGTAAGAGGCTTTACCCTTTCAACTGTGCTCCGAGCAGTTTCTTTTGCTTGGTCTATTACATCTTGTGGGGTCTCAGGTACAGTGCGTAGCTCCAAATCTTCTATGCGCTGCTGGATGGCTTCTGTGAGTTGGTTCACCTATTTTGTAACTCAGTATTCTGCCTTGATTTCTAAGACTGTCATAGAGCGAAGTGCTCTGTTGATCGCTTCTTTTACCTCGAGTTGTTTCACGAGCAACTGTTCCTTTTCTTGTTGTAGCTGCATTTTTTCTTCATCAAACTTCGCTTGGAGAGAAATCTTTACCAATTCTACAACACTACGATTCTCCNAAGCTTGTGCGGCTTTCACTATTTATTCTTGTGCTTGGCGAAGGCGAGCTTTGACTATATCGGCTAGGCGGCGGAGTTGAGCTAGCTCATCTCCCAATTCTGGTTCTTCGGGTGTAGTGGAGACTACGCGACTGGACTGTAGGGCCTGTTGTACCCCTCGGAGTTCAGTCTGAATTCGATCATACATCTCCTCTTGATTTTCTTCTTGTTTCTCTACTATTTCCAGTGAAGCATATTGCATGGCTACTATGAGGAAGTCAAATTCATCAGAGGGGGGGATGGTCTGCATCTTGGTCATGGTGGCCTTCAATTTCTTCTGGGAGGAAGGTTTCAAAGATGAACCTTTCCTCTTCTTCAGGGGATCAACCTCATCTCCTTGCATCTGTTAGACCTCTTTGTCATCTAACTCTTCTCCATCGCCTCCTTGATCTGGTGATATGGAAGTAGTCTTCATGGATGCACTGTCTAATTCTTAGACCTCTTCGGTCTTCTTTGTTATGCTTGGTCCGGGTGTATCCTACATTTTTTCTGGGTTGTCGATGTCAGATATCTCTGTAGGGTTTGCTGGAATAAGGAGGTCCATTGACCAGTCCTTTGTGATCTCCTCCAAGTCCTCCTCCGTTAGCTTATAGTAGGACTGAAGTTGTTTCTTGTGTTCGTCAGCACGCGTTGTGATGTAAATAAAATGTCGATCTGCGTTGAACTTCATCAAAGGCATGAACTGGTGTAGAGTGTTCAGAGTCATGCGAGGCTCATACTGTATGGCTATCTTCAGCTGATTGTAGTAGGTATGAAAAATAACATTTGACTACCACTATTTATTCATGTCTCTTGAGTACCACAGTGTATTGAACTTCGCGACCAGTGGTTCAAAAGGCTCGATGTCTGGGAAGGTCGTACCTTCCAGCATCTCCCAAGCAATAAAATCTATAAGGATCAAGAGCCATCTGAAATGAAATTTGTATCCTTGATCTTTTGCTTCTCTACAGTCGAATTCCAACTGGTTCACCAGGTAATTCACCCAGTTTATCTGAAGACCTTCCGCTCACTTCCCTACGCGGTCGACTACAAAACAAGTGACTTGGGTGGGTCGATTCTTTTGCACTAACTTCCCTGCAATCAGCTAATAGACAAGGTGCACTGCGTCGCTCTGGATAGAAGCTACCTTGTAGCCTTGTGTGCCCTTCTCGACATCGTCATGAGTGTCTTTGATATTTTGTGCTAGAGTGTGATCCATTGATTTTTTGGGGTAAAAATCTTGTGGATTGGGTCCTTACATACTCAACCCTGTGATCCGATTGATCAACGTCAGATCAACTATTATACGATGGTTTAGCCACAAATATCCACCATGGTAACAATACAACAACAACTTGACACATGCATTCACCTCCTGGTGTCATTCAAAGTGAGGAATCCTCAAGACGTTCAGCAGGGTGGATTGCACGAGGTTCATAGTCCATGACTGAGGGATTATATTTGAATTCTTCCCCTTAGTTTTTGTCAAGTACTTATGTGGGGCGAGCATGTTATAGACTTTGCGATATCTAAGGTTGAAGTCACTAAACTTCAACACTACAATTTTATCTTGGTCTACTCGAACTGCACATATCCCTTTTGGGAGGTACATCGTAACCAAGGTGTATTTGAAATCTTTGGGCACGCTGTCTCAATTTACTGTGCTGCTCAGGGGTGGAATATAGGCGGGTAATATGGTAAGGATCAATTTGGAATTTTCTGGATCATCCCTGTGCTTGGTTCTCTTTTCATCAGATGGTCGGGATGGTTCGGCTCCGTGAGTAGTGGATGGAGAGGTTGGAAGTACTCTTGTCAACGATGCTTCTACACCTGTAGACATCAGCATGACTCTTTCAGTAATGAGGTCGATCAGAACTTCTTCAACATATTTCTCTACAATTCTCAACTCGTCTGACATACACACTCGGGCTTAACAATATCTAGTTCAGGGAGTAACTTATAAACAGTAATGGGATAGAGAGCAAGAGCATGATGATCAGTGTGAAAAATAAACTTAGTCTGCGGGCTCAAAATCTCAGTTGGAAAAAGTGTTCTCAGTGCATGGTGCGATGGGATAAATAGGTAACTCGACAATGGGTTGCTTGCAACAGGTATGAAGCCTTCATTAACTCTGTTCTTTTCGTTATGGCGTGGTCCCAACAGTCAGATGGCGAGTTTTCTATCCATAAATGTCTTTCTACCCATTCGGAGCGTTGGTCTAACAGTTGTAATGTCCCCAATGGATATATTGCTTCACCATGGCGAAGTGCCATGTGTTTTTGTTCTGATATTCCGGTGAAGCTCCAATTTTGTGAATTTTCCTTCTGCGAGGTTCCCTCTGGAACCTTCTGCAACTTGTCGATCTTATCTCTCTTCTTAATTATCTTTCTATCCTTCTTCCCAGTGAGCTTCATCTCGGTAGGCCTTTTTCCATTCTAATTCTTATCTTCTTTTGGCATAGGTACTTTGCGTTGTTGATATTCTTTCCTAAGATTTGAGGGTGATCCTTCTTATTTATCTGGAATAGGTACTTCAATCTTCTGTGGGTCTTCTAGTGTTCTTGCAACTTCAACATCCAGGTCTCTGGTGCTAAATATCTTCGATATGTTCTTATGTTCTTCAATCAAGTGTGTGATCCTTCTAATCACAAATTCTTTTAACTCTTTCTTCTTCTTCTCTAAAACTTCTTCTTCTCCTTGCCTTCTAGCCTAATCTCTTTCAATCCAAGGTTTTCCTAGTAGCATGGTAAATGGGGCATTAATCTCAAAATATTCCTTTGTTGAAGTTCCATTGGCATTCATAGGTATTTGGGTGAGCTTTCTACATAGGTTTATCATATTTCCTTTGAATAGTCCTATTCCTCCCAATGAAGGAATCATAGTAGGCCTATCTATAGCTTCCCATATTCTCTTTGTCATGATATTCACCTGTGTTTCCTCATCTAGAACACCGTCAATGTCGAAGTCTCCTATTCTTGCTTCAAGGCATTCTTTTTCTTTGAATATTTCTAATAATTTGACATGTCAGTGGTCATTCGGGGTTTCTTTCATCTGTAGCAATACTTTATCTGATTCTTTTTGGGATTATGTCATAATATTAGTTTCTGGATATGCCTTAAGGTTTTCTTGTCTCATGTTCATTCCTTCAAGCTTATAAATCATTCTACGACAATCCAATACTTCATGGTCCATAGCTTTGCAACAAAGATAACTAGGTCTTCTCCCAGGGCATTCCTTAGCAATATGTATTGGTCTTCTGCAACTGTAACATAGGGCTAATCCTCTCTTTATTTTAAATGATCCCCAGCCTTTCCTACACTGCGCGTTAGGATCATGGTAGCTAACCCACAAACATTTATTTCTAGGGTCTTGGATACACTTATTAGTCCAAACATTCTTTCTATGCATAGGTATAACATATTTTTCACTATTCATATCAGATCTACTCATATCAAATATTCTTTCATCTATTAATACCCTAGTTTTCAAGATAGGATAGAATCTATCAAACACACTTAGATCCATACTGTTGAAACAAAAATTTCCACTTATCTTACTTCTACAGAGCACAAAGCTTTCAGATCTAGAACTTTTCAATATTCTTACCTTTATCAGAGCACAGATCTTCCAGATCTTTACCTCCTTTAATAAAAAAAAATATCACTTTTTCCTTTCTCAGAGCACAAAGATTTCATATCTTACCTCTTTTCTTCAAATCAGACTTCTTTTCCTTAGCACAAATCTTGTCAAACTAAGTAGAGTACTGCACACTAGAGCAACAGATCTATGCATAGAGATTTCACAATTTCAGGTCGAATCCTTGCACAAAGCTTCTTCTTCCTCAGTTCCCAACAATTACAATTTCAGATCCCGACAATAGAACCATTTGTTGGCAAAGGGGCAAAACCAAGGTTCAATGCCACAACAACGCACCAAAAAAACCCTAATTATCGGCCCTTTTGGAAACACCTGTGAAGCAAATGAAGTCTTGCCTAAGGTAGAGGCAAGGGTGGTTGCAGGACTCAGGTGTCTGCAACCTTAGTTGGGACACAGATATGTGATTATAACACTTAGTAGAGCACTTAGCACCGTTAGTTCATCATTATTTACCCAATATCTACTTCACATATAAAACAGAGCATCGCAACATTCACCCTGATCTAATGTATTTAAGCACTTAACATAAAGAAATGGATCAGATCTAGCAGATTCAAGCACTAAGCACATTCACCTATATCAGATCTAACATCCAGATTCATCATAAACACAAAGCATAAACAAATCTATCTATCTATCTATATCAAGAAATTAGCAAATAACACATAAATACATCAGAACATCGCACAGAGAAGAATAACACAGTATTTACATGGTTCACCCCCACCATGGGGCTACATACACCAACTCTTCTTCTGATCTAAAAATGAAGAAGACTTGTATTCTTGAAAATATTTGCAAGTTAAATTTATGTGTTAAAAGCAAATGGATCAACTTTGCAACACAACTTTAATAGGATTTACTCATTCAAGATGCATATAAATAGCAGCATAATCAATGAACATAAAACACATAACACAACAAATGATAAAGGAGTTCACCCCTCTCTTGGGCTACATCTCCTGGTCCAGCTTCCAATGGATCATTTGTATTATTTTCTCAAAGTTCTCAAAAATGTGTTTTACAATGCTCAAAATGCCAAATAGACTGCTCCAATGGCTTCAAAATGTCCAAAAACCCCTAGCTGGGCTTTTTTGGCACCTCATTTGGCCAAAAAATGAAGTAGATAGGCTTCCTGGAAGTCTCCCCTTCAAGCTTGCTATCTCTGCATCTACAAAATGCACCTCCTCTGGCTCAACCTAGCCCACATGCAATTTAAAGCGTAAAAAATTAGCACCAGGCACAACTGCACAACCGGTCCAAACTGTTGAACCGTTACGCGCTAGCCCTAACTACCAAGGCCCGTGGGCACATGGCAGTCACATGACTGCGTGCCAACACAACAAGGATTAAGTTTAAACAATCGTTGGATAACTGTATGTCAAACCCGCGCGCACATGTATAGTGGTCACATGGTATGCCAAACCGCACATATAATAAACGGTTATAATATGGTTATGGTGGTAACCACTGTAGCTCTGGTCGCATACAATATAACACATGACCATGGGCTGGGGCTTAGCCCCAGCCCAGTCCATGCCCAAACATACATTACAACAATGTTAAATACAATACTTTGCATATACATAACAAGGAACATGCGTGGGCGCGCCGGTTGGGTGGCCTTTCCCAAAGCTTTACCCTGCCCTGGAGGTCACAGGGTCGACTCCTGCTGAGTGAAAAGATTTTAACCAACAAACAAGTGACACATGGCAGCCTTTGATTGGGCCACGTGTCACCTTCCCATTCGCTGCCAAAAAAAATGTCATATGCCAACTTCCCAATAACTGTCTACCATGTCAGCGTATTTCCTACCACATCATCCCTACGGTCTTCCATGTCATCGTCCGTACGGACTATACAGTCAGCATCCCTTTTTTGCATGTTTGCCATTTTGAACAGAACGCGATATCTCTCTCTCCCGACGTCCGTTTGAACCCAAATGAGTTGTGTTGGGTTCGCAACGATGAGGCCTACGCTCGCGTTTGATTTGAAGTGATTTTGAGCACATTGAAGTTTTGAGCAAAATTTGATCCCCTGATCACACCTCCCCATTGGAAAGCTTTTGGACCTCCAAAAGAATATTTTTAGTCTATGTGAAGATGAGGGTATAGTTCCCTCACTCTTCCAACCTCAATCCACTTGGATTTTCTTGGATTTGTACCTTTAAGACCAACTCAAAGATACTCCACATTTCCTCGTTT
>JASDQU010103583.1:420732-441241 GCA_032191745.1 Picea mariana | reverse complement strand
CCAAGTGGATTCTCAGATATATTTAGGGCACTACTAGTTATGGGATTCACTATGCAACATGTTTCACATTGGATCTCATGGGATTTATTGATTCATATTGGGCTAGAGATAACACATATCACAAGTCCACCTCCGGGTATACTCTCATTTTTTTATCTGGCCCCATCTATTGGTCAAACAAAAATAAATTAACGATTGATTTATCATCGACATAGGTCGAGTACAGAGGAGCGTAAAACATTATAGTTCAGAGAATTTGGACATAAAACTTCCACACTGAGCTGGGTATCCATCTCCATCATCCAGCTGTCATTTGGAGTGACAATTAGAGCACTCTGAAGTTTTGTAGAGACATAGTGTAGCAACAACGGCCAAACACATCATGATCCACATACATTACATTATAGAGTTGGTTCATGATGAGATCAATTTTATTTGAATTACTATCCTTACTTTGAACATACTTCTGACGTGTTCACCAAGGCATTCGCTAAGCAAAAATTCCACTTTCTACTTGCCCATATTGGCGTGGATGACAAAACTACATAGAAACTATCTTTTTCTTGCATTGTACTTTGAGAGGGGTGGTTTCCCCTTAGGTTTTCCCTCTTTCCTATTTTCGTAGTGATAATTCATTATATGAATTGTAAAATGTGTACCTAACATGGCTTCTTTCCGAGACCCATTTTTCATTTAGTCCCTAGTTTTAGCACTGGAAGTCACACTTTGACTGCTAAAGTGTAAGCCCAACACCCATCATAATGTAAATGATAATTTTGGTTTTGAATAGGTGGATCAACCAGATGGAGAAAGAAAGGGAGAGGGCAACAAATTTCAGATTAGTAGGCTACACCAATGGGCAATGGAGTCACAAACATTCTACTCATCGAAGGCATTAAAGCTGCTCAATAGAAAACAAGATTATATGCTGATGGGTGCAAGAATGAAGAAGGAAAACATAATATAGAATGTTCACTAAACATATATCCTCTCAATTTAATGAATCAACAAATACTTGAATATAAACAATGACTGATGGGCAAAATACAATAGATCCTCTACTGCTTAGGGACCCACAAATCATTGGAAGCCTTTGATCCTCAAATCTGCAATATATTCAAATAAGAAGAAAAATAAACAAAAGAGTTACAATTTGAAATCACATATCTCATGAGTCTCCAATATAAATAATTCTTACAATCATAAAATGCCCACAGGCTTACAAATGAACACACATAGGAAAATTGTTTGCTCCTGCTCTCTCTAGCCTCTCTTGGCTCATGAATCCCCCTCTCCAAGAGATATATCCTTCCTTAAATAGAAAATAGCATCCAAAAAACCTCATGAGGTCGACTTCCCTCTCCTCCATTGGATTATAAGCCTTGGAGATAGGTGGCAACAATCAAAGAGACAAAAATCCAACAAACTGCTAATTTTCAAGAATTTGTTGGAAGTCATTAATAAATTGTTTCCACCCCATTGCATGAGGCCTTTGATGGAGAAAAATCTTAGGTGCAGGTGTCCCTTGACATCTAATTGATCCTTGATAATCCATTCGAATCCTCCTTGACAGGTGTCAACCTCCCAACAAGGTGAATATCAAAACCATGACCGCTACAGAAAATTCGGTAGCACCGTTGTAAAGCAGTTGGTACCGCCACTTCTATGTATAATATCTCTTAAACCATAACACATTTTGAAAAACTGAGAGAGGTATTTGGAATTTGAAATTTTATGAACAAAAAACTCCTCCATTTTTCAAAAATACCTTCTCAATTGTTCACAATCCAAGTTTTAAGTTAGTCACTCAAAACTGGCAGAAGCGTCCAAAATTAATTCAGCACAATTCGATTTCTGCCAGAATTTCGGTCATGAATTTCCAAATGAGGATATGTTTCTAGATATGTGTACACATTCGTTGCACATTTTGTGGGAAAGCACAACTACTTTATAACTTAATCCAAGTGATTCACTACATAAATATTTTGATGACAAGCTCCCTCATTTGTGTGGAAAATAAAGGATGATTTTAGTTCAACCGAGTTGTTGTACTTTTATGAGTTTTTTTGTATTTATTAACTTGAATAGTCTATCCATTCACAAGTAGTTAACTACCCAATATTAAATAAACTATATGATTTATGTTTAATTTGGTTTGATAATTGAATAGTTAAATATTAAAAAAAATAAAATAAAAGTTAAAACAAAGTCCTTTCAATTGTTCATTTAGAAAGTTTTGCACATATGTTCTTATTACTTCTATTAGTTACAATTGAGTAATTGGATTAGACAATTATATGAGAAGCATTTGGCTATGTGCTAATTGTAGTATTTGATTGTGTTTAGAATCCAAAACATTTAAGTATTTATTGAGGAAATCATGTTCCAAACCAAAAGCATGAAACATTGATTGTTCCTAAAGTAGGAATTCTCTTTATTATTTCATTAGAGTGAATTAATTATTTCATTAGAGTGAATTAATAAGTGAAGACGCTCAATTTTTTTGTGAGTTTATTTTTCCTCCTAAAGTAAAGTTAAGTTTCATAATGATTCATTTTTTTTTTTTCTAAATTTCAATGATTTGGGTTATCTTAAATTGGATCAAAACTTTTAAGGTAACTTTCCATTGTAAATGTTTGCATCAATCATGTGTAATTATGGAAAAAATTTTAACATATTTTGTAATCATGGGGTTGTCTAATTTTTTTTTGTAATCTTAATCCCGGTACTAATCCTTTACATAGCTAGATTTGAGATGTTTCTAGGGATTTCAAACCGGTCACTTTTACTTAAGGAGTGCTTTAAGAGCCCACTCCCTTTGTCTATTTTTAACTATATATTAATAATATGATTTAAATTATAAAATGGAAATAAATATTAAATAAAATTTGTTTTTTTTTTGTTTGCTAAGTCCGAACACATCACGGAGTGTCTTAACAACACACTCCATCACCCAAACCTCAGGACAATGAAATTTGATTATTGATATAATGAATTTCATTACTTAAAAAATAAATTTTAATAAAATACTTTAATTTCAGAAGGTTGAATTTAAAGTGAATGGTTGAATTTGTCAATTTTATTAATTTAAAAAAAAAAATTAAGCAAATCAAAACCGATCTCTATTGAGGGCTCCCTTGTCCCACAAACAAGGGGGTCTCATACACCAATTTGGTGTGACTTGAGAGTGATCTTAAAAATAGATTATTATTAATATTATTATTATTCCACTAAAACATAAAAGTGAATGATATATATATATAATAAAAAGCTCAGCAAATCAATTATAGAAACTATTGGAAAACAAGCTGAGCACATACGAGAACTGGATTAGGGTTTTAATCAATTTGGATTGAGGCCAGGGTAGACGAATTCGTTTAGGTCTTAAATCAATTAGGTTCGAGCAAAAAGAAATAACATGGAAAATTCGATTAGGTCTGTGGAATCTCTACAGAGTGATATCGTAAAAGAGGAGGGGGCCGCATCAGCATTATTGCATCCGTGCTCAACTGAGGAGGAAGCATTTTCCACAGTCCCAGGAGAATTAGAAGAGCAAATGGCCGGCCTGAACCTTAACAACAACATTCTCCCATCGCGAAGGGTCGGTGCAGCAACAGCAACCGCAGCATCACGATCGCTTTCATCCGCATCATGGCCGTCTACATCGGCATCTGCACCAGATCAGAAACACAAATATAAATAGAAATCGACAGCAGAAGCGACAGCAGCAGATGAGAATTGTGAATATAAATATAAATCGGCAGAGTTTGGAAGAGCAGCTGCAACATCTTCACATCGACCCCGGGTCTTTCATGCATCAATATATAACAAACTCCATCCAGAGGCGCAGCGACCTTTGTCCGCTCCGCCTTCTTCGTCTTCAACACCGTCGTTCAATCCCTGTTTGTGAAGAGGTACCAACAGATCATCATACAACAAAAATAGACCTGAACAGACCAGCAGAGGATGACCTAAAATCAACACCAATGGCCACGGCCACGGCCACGACCTCTAGTGATAGTGCTGCCACTGCGTGTGAGTATCGATCTGAAACACAGCTTGACCGTGTACTTCGTAGTGAGTTGGAGCCTGATATGAACGGATTCGATACTGAGCCCGAGACTGATTTTATGCTCGGCTGAACTCTCTCACAGAACTTCACATCTCCCATCCTTTCTTACATTTAGTACTCCAAAAAGGGTGAGGGTTTAAGTTTATCTGTCTGGTAGCTTTATTACATTCGAAAAGGAATTATATATATATCCATTTTGTGGTTTCCAGTGCCATTACATGTCTGGTTTACATTTTTATAGTTCTACCGCTGTATTGCAATATGACACTTGAATTGGAAGAATTTTCTCACATTGATATGCCATTTCATTTCTTGTAAGGCATAATGTCGAATAACACATGAAAACTCCTTGTGTTAAAAAATTGATTTGTGCTTATACCATCATTCAAAGAAACCTAATATAAAGTGGCTCCTCATATTCCAACTTAATTCTCACTTTAAACTTCTCCTAAATACTTAATACCTTATTAAGTGATATGTAGATTCATCAACATTATCACATAAAATATACCTACTTGGTCCCTTTTGACAATTTTCCCATGTAATTATTTTATTTGATAGTGCCACCCAAAGAAACATCAAGTTTTTAAATTATTGTTCAAGTTCAATACAGACTTGCACCACCATTTTGTATCACCTTCTACTTTGTTTTCCATTTTAGATATATACCTTGCTTTTGCAGTATACTCCCCACGAATTGTTCTTATACCAAATTATTACAAATTCCTCATTCTTGAGGTTTATATAACTCTCTATTAAGCTAAAAACCTATTGGTATCATTCATATACTATCCCTTCTTGAAGATCCAATTGTAAATCTAAATTCAAAACTTGATTGCACTTGGTAATAGATCTTTTGAAAAATGTTTATTAAGTGATAAATCCCCAAGTCATTAGAGAATTTATCAAAGATTATGAGATACCAAAGTTTCTTGTGTAGCCACTCTATGTGTCCTTCCCAATCCTTAATTCATTACCTTTTCCATCATTCAATGATAACCATTTCCCTAATATTGGAAACACTCTCACTATTTTTTTCCAAATGAATAATACTCCATTATATGCCTTCACTTCCCTTATAAACTAGTCTTTAGTAGACCTATGAGTTATGTACTTCATTGCCAAAACATTTCCATATAACCCTTCATTTTTCAATAATATGCAAGGGATTTTAGCTACTAATGCCTAGAAAAAACAAAGCATGTTTTTTTAATCCCCATCCTCTAGCCTCATTTCAATTTCCTAGTTTATTTTTTTCAACCAAAGGTTTAAATTCCTCCCTTCACTCTTTTCCTAATCCATCCATAGAAAGAAATAACTTTTTATTAAAATCATTTCCAATTACTTTAGGAATGTGTGTTAAGGACAACAAATAAGCAGGGATCCTCTATCACAAAAATTTCACTAGGGCTAACCTTAACCCCTTTGGATAGGCATCTATAACAATAGTTTGTGACCCTCCCTTCTATTTTCTCATATTGTTAGATTCAATCTTTAAATTTGTAATCGTTGGGCTTGATATTAAACAAGATATATTTTATGCCATTGTAAAAAAAAATGGACTTATATAAAGGAAATCGTGAAAACTAACTTTGTAAAGTTTCCTCTAACCCATTGAAAGAAATTTAGAATTTTTGAGTGTTTGTTTGCATACATGTCACTTTGATATATATGTATGTGGAAATGCATGAAAGTATCAGTTATAGCCTAAAATAAAACAAGAAGACACATGCAAGTATCAGTCATAGTATCTTGCACTTGATTCCAATGAATTTCTTCAAGAAAGAAACATGAAAAATAAGATGGAGCTTGGAGTGATTGGGGATAGGTAACTTGTATGCAAAAGACACTACATGCTTTAGAATTGTATAAGGGCCATAAAACTTGGGACAAATTTTCTAACAATGACTTTCTTTGAGGGATATTTTCTTATAAGGTTGAAAATGAAGAAAAACCTGGTGCCCTAAAAAAAGTTGGTTTTCTGTACGAACTTGATCATCTTGTTGCTTCATGTGGTTTTGATCCGTGATCAAATTTCTTTTTCATGGTATGAGTAATGAAATTTCCAACTGTAAGGGTGTGGTATACGTTCTATACCTTGGAGACACCGGGCATGTAGGAGGATACAAAAGCTCTCTTTTGAATGAAGACTGCTTCAAAGGGAGTCATGTGAGTGGCAGTGTAATGTACCCCAAATTTCTCAAATAAAAAAAAAAAATGTTAGGGGACATTAACGCTCCTTCACTAGTCAACATTTGATCAAAACATAACTTTATTTCTTTATTATATGCAGTGTAAATTTGTGGTCGATGTTGGATCAGAGTCATGCACTTATTTGTATTTAAGACAATTGCATCCAGGGTTGTCATAGCCTTAGAATAACTATCATGTCTATGTCAAGTCATGCTATCTAAAAAGTAGTGCGCAATAGACTATAGACTATAAACTGTCATATAGTCTATCCATAACGAGGCTCATTGTTTACCCTACACACTTTTGTATGGATACCATAACACTGTCACTATCCATATCAATATATATATGTTTATAAACTATCATATGGATTCTCTAACACTAACACTATCCATATCACTATATATATGTACATATAGTTTACCATATAAACAACATTTAGAACACGTTATGGACAATATGAATTTGTAGTGATCCCGTTTGGAGTTACTAGTTCACCAACAACCTTTATGTGCTTGATGAATAGTATATTCAACGAATATATGGATAAATTTGTGTTGGTTTTTAACGATATTATTTTAGTTTATTCATAAACTCAAGAAGAACATGAAGAGCATCTAAAAGTAGTTCTACAAAGTTTAAGAGAACATAAATTATATGCGAAGTTTGATAAGTGTGATTTCTACCAAAGAAAGATACAATATTTAAGGCATGTAATATCAAAAGATGATATTGTAGTGGACCTGGAAAAGATTAAATCCATTATGGAATGGCTTATTCCTAAAGATGTAGCAGACCTAAGGTCATTTATGGGGATTACCAGTTATTACCAAAGGTTTATCGAAGGATTTTCCATAATTGCATATCCGATTACATCACTACAAAAAAAGTGAATACATTTTAATTAGTCGCAAAAATGTCAAGACAGTTTTGATAATCTAAAAGGATTGTTAACTAAAACACCTATCCTAAAAATAGCAGATCCAGATAAATACTTTACAGTTTGTGGAGATGCAAGTGAAGAGGGATTAGGAGGTGTGCTACCACAATATGGACACATCATCTATTATGAATCACGCAAATTGAAAGAACATGAATGAAACTATGTGACTCATGATTTAAAATTAGCTGTTGTGATTCATGCATTAAAAATGTGGCAACATTATTTAATGGGAAGAAAATTTATGTTACTAACTAACAAAAGTGGTGTAAAGAATTTTTTTAGTCAACTAGATCTTAGTGCAAGACAAGCGAGATGGTTGGCCTTTTTAAGTGAGTTCGTCTTTGAAGTATGACACATCAAGGTTAAGGAATTTTTTTTTGCATATGCACTAAGTCGGAGGACTAGTGGGATTTATGAAATAATTATCAGCAAAGAAAAAAATGATATCGAACATAGAATAAAATTTGCAAGCAATAATGATGAAAATTACATCAAAACAACAACATAATTGCAAGGAAATGTAGAAAATCCGAAAAAAACAAATCTAAGTATAGATAAAAATGGGTTGTTAAGGTTCAAGAATAGGTTGTATGTACCTAACTCTACTTATTTAAAGATGAAAAATATTGATGAGCTACACAAAAATTCATATTTTGGTCACCGAGGATACCAAAAAATGACAACATCATTAAGGAAACAATTTTATTGGCCTAACATGAAAAATGAAACAACTGAATATTTGTCTAAATGTTTAGATTGTCAAGAGGTAAAGGTTGAGCACGAGATTCTGGTAGGTATGTTACAACCTATGTCTATACCCAAATGGAAATGAGAAATTATTTTGATGGACTTCATCACATGTTTTCCTAAGACTCAAAGAAAAAATCACTCAATTATGGTAGTGATTGATAAATTAAGTAAATATCCACATTTTGTACTTGTGGAATCTACGTACAAAGCGATTAATATCGCTGATTTTTTTATGAAATAAATTTCTAGGTTGCATGGAATTCCTAAGATGGTGATTTCATATGGATATGTCAAATTTTTTTGAAAATAATTGTTTGCAGGTTTGGGTACTAATTTGAGTTTCAACACAAGTTACCATGCACAAACAGATGGGAAAACAAAACAAACAAACCAAATTATTGAAGATATGTTATGAATGTATGTAAGAACATAACCTACTAAGTGGGAAGAATATCTAAACTTAGTTGAGTTCGCTTACAATAATGGTTATCGGGCATCACTTAAGATGATAAAAGATAAAAGATATACATGCACTCTGTGGTCAACCGAATGATAAAAGATATACATGCACTCTGTTCAATTTGTTATCACCATTTTGGGATAAACATAATCGCATTAGATAATTTGACAGTAATGAAATCATTTTCATGAATCAATTGAAATCAACACAACCATAAATGGTTAAACAAATCATGCCTGTAATAGTTTATCTCACTTCAGCCATCAACAAAATCATTGTCGAATCCAAACGAAATCAACAGGATCATTTTTCAAATTGATATAACTATATTAAACATATACAAATGATCATGATTATCGTGGCACACAACAATCACTTGCAAATTGAATCAAACAAGAACGAATCAAAATAGTTTGGGGTCAACACAATCATTATGAATCAATACAACTTCCACGATTTTAGCAAATAGTTTTTTTGCACACGTTGAAGGTAATCAATAATCAAAAAAGAATATTGATTCAATACAAAACAGAGTCATTCCTGGTAACTCGAAATCAACGAGGTTGTTTTGAGTTTGTTAGGAACAAACAAAACCAATCAAAATAAAACCAAATCGATTATCCTAAATCAAGTGAACAGAATTGATTTAAAATAAAAAAAAATCGAATAAAAAACCAATCAATTGCTTATACTAAGCTGGGCACGACAAATCGCATAACCAAATCATATCTACATTAAATTTTAGCAAAATGAAACTACTGTACAGGATCAACAACATAACAGAATCATTTCGAATGTATTAAAAAGAACAAAGCTAATCAAAATCAAAACCCAATCCTTTATATTAATTAAATCAAACTTACAAAGCAAAATTCATATCGAAATTCATACCTGGGCAATCAGAAAACAACTCGATCATGATAATTTGGAATTGACGAAGACAGTTTCCACTTTGACATTCCTGAAAACGATCGAATCGGTGATTTTTTGTTTCTTGTCGTTAGTTCGTAGCCTATCGTTCTCCTTGGCCAGCATTGTCACATGTTCTTCTAATGATTTGATCTTTGAATGTAACAGGGGGACGTCAGTGTAATAATGGTATAGCCAAGCATTACATTGGATACATGACAATTGCTCGGGATTGGATAACACAGGCGAGGGTTTGTTTAAGCCACCAGGGGTTTCATTGTGCAGTTTGATTCCCGGGTAATTAGGGTTGTTTTTTAGGCACGGTGGCAAGTTAGATACATAGTCATAGGGTTTCTTGGAACATAGGCCATGGGAATAGGGATACTCTTCAGCTAGGAAACGCTCGATATCGGAGTCCGAATCCTCGCTTAGCACTATGGGCTTTTGGTCGACATTTGGCTTAGATTTATTCCGGGCAAGTCTCGATATCAATCAAGCATTTTTCTTACCCTTGTTGTCGATAGTAGGATTACCCTTGAATTTCTTACTCACAGGCTTCTTGACAGCCACAATATTTTCGGTTATGATGTCGGGTAGGTCGATGTCAGGAAAAACTGAGGGTTTGGTAGGGGGTAGGAGGATATGAAATGGAACGGGTGGCTCGACCATAGTCTCACTAACCACAACCTTATCGATTTGGACAGACTCTTAATCAACAAAGCCATTTCAAGATAGAAAGGCTTGCCAATTATCACTGTGAAGGTTTAAATGGTGGACAACGATGAGTCTAATTAAGCCGTGATGAAACAAGCTGCTATAAGCCTTCTCTCATTTGAACCTCTTTGAAATATTGTAAATACTACGCAAGAAGTAATGTGGCATGTTAAAAGGATAGCACATGAAATTCATTAACAATCAGAGGTGATACAAAAACACCAAGCCATACAGACCTTCACAGGTCACAAATTGTTTAACCATTATCAAAAGATCGTGCCACCGAGGTTTGAGGGTGCAAATAGGCATACCTTTATCACAGGAGACAACCTTCCTTGATATGAATAGTAATGGACATGACACCTCATCAACTTTGGAATTTTTAAACCATCGTTGGCCCATGGCTGCTAATCCTGTAGCAGAGCTTATGAATTTCTCATTCATCTTGAGATGAATGTCACCGATTTTGGCCCTGCACCCGTCAAAGGTGAGGGTGAATTTTTGGGCAACAAACAGGTTGAAACCCTCGAACCTCTGTATAAACACCAGCCAACCATTGTCTTCTAAATCCTTTCGAGCGTTATCGAATAACAACAGAGCTTGGCTACCATTAGACAGGAGCACACGGTGAGCAGGGTGAGCATCTAGGGTTCAAACAGAGTATACGCAGGGGAAGAATGTTCATAGGCTTACCCGAAAATTAGAAAAGGTGAACTGAGATAGGGGGAAAACATTAATGACATAATGTGCGAAGGTGGTGGAACTATTTCAGCCCATGCAGAATAGTCATTACCCACAGTACAACCGCCGACACGTATAACTATTCAAATCACAATGCATATGTGTTAAAAACTATGTCATTCAATCAACCAATGGATATATGGTAAGTGGACCAAACGTTTGTGCGAGCAATAGTCATAGTTTCAAAACCAAAGCAATAAATCAAAATCACACCAAGGGTTTGATTATATAAACTATGTGTTGTATGAAACGATATATACCAAGGGTCTTACCACAACAAAAATGTGTTTTCATGAAACCAATGTGTCAAGGGAATCAATCAAAGAACATATAAATCAAATCACCAATGCTTCACAAACTCGATCAACAAAATATCCTCACAGTCTTGTAAAATGAAATCATATTAACAAATAAGAATGCCAAATGAATAAGGATCTTCGAGTCTTGTCAACTGTATAACGATAAATAAATTGGAAACGCAATGAACATAGAGACAAGAGTGATCATAACAATCCAGCGACATTTTTAATACGACTTCGAAATCAAGGTTTTCACGCTTGCAGTCGTGAAAACAAGGACAAGGGTAAGTGGGCAAACACATATAAAACAATAGCGTCGTTTTATTCAAAGGTTGCAACTAAAATCAAAGTTTGCAAAACTCTAGTGTAGGCAGCTTATAAGGACAGTATAAAAATGCAAATTGGCTATCAACAATGGTGACACACTGGTAGAAGCAGTTATCTCTATCACAAGAACAAATTCAGATTAGAATAATGAGAAAAATTCTAACTCAAAAATAACAACCAGAAAATCGTGTAAACATCATCATTAACCAAATATTTCAGTAGTGTTTAAAGGATGAAAACTGATAACAGTCCTAAGACAATCGAGCCACGATAATAAAGATAAAATCTCCAATACTATTGATAGAGCCATTGCTTCCAGCAGGCATCCATATCCTTGACAGGGTTGCCATTTAACCCACTCTGATATCCATATCTTGCCAAGAAGTTCCAGATCAGAATAAAGGACATGCTAAAGTTAAGAGGTCTCTTATTTGCAAATTTTCATATACCCGACATTGCTTCGCTGCCAGCGGGCCTGTTTAGTACCCTAGCGAAGTTGTCTTGGCGTCATGCATGCATTTACCCGTTGCCAGTAGACATGTTCAGCATCCCGACGGGTTTACAAGCACTTCCCACAACTCTTTTATTGATTTTTTTTTGCTTTTTAAAGACATATAGTCGAGCGGGGCGATGCTGAAAATTATGATATTTTATCATATTTTTTATAGACCTCATCATAATTTTTTAGAACTATCCTTTATTAATATCTAGAGATGGTTTATTTACAGAACCAACTTTCTAAGGCAGGGAGACATCTTCTGAGTCATTCCCTTAAGGAAAAGGGACAACATAAAAATATAATAGATGATCATGATAGGCTTCACTCAGAGATCGAAATCAGTTCACTTCTTTCAAACAACAAACTTTTTTCCAACACAGATGTAAATTTCAGAAGTATATAATTGATGCTTATACAATTTTTCAGCAGTCATTTCAGTGAAGGAATTTTCTGTTTTCTTTGTTCGAATAGCTCAACATACAGGTATGTGTATTTACAAAAGCACAAACTGATGAGCAAAAAGGAGAAATCAAAATCAAAACAACAAAAGAAAAGAAAACAAAAGAAAAATATGAACATAATATACAAGGAGTTGTCATCAAGAAAAATATCTTTTTAGAGCTTGGCCATTCACCGGATAGGTGCCAGGCTGCCCTTCTAGATTATGCAATCAGAAAGAGTTGGGACCCAACTTCTCAGCAATTAAAAATGGTCCAAGCCATAAGTTTTGAAATTTCGTGTGCTCTCCCTTCCCCTCATGCAGTTTGTCCCATTTTAGGACAAGATCACCTACTTCGAAGTTCCTATCAGAGGCAGAGTTAGAATCGAACTAGCTTTTGACTACTAGTTGATGCTGATCTAACTTATGTTTAGCTTGGGATCTTACCTCTTCTAGCTTCATTAAAGAATTAATTCAGTTTTCCAAAGGGGGACAATCTACTTCTTGAATTTTCTGTGATAGATGTAGCGAAGGAAGAAGGATGTGTGGTGGAAGAATTGCTTCTCTGCCATAAACAAGAAAGAAAATAGAGTTTCCTATAAAATCTTTTGGGGTTACCCTATCAGCCCAAATTGCGTTTAACAGTGCATTGTGCCAGTTTTTGTGATTTTCAGCGACCATTCTTCTGATGATTTTAATCAGATTCTTATTTGTTGATTCTGCCAATCCATTGCCCTGGGGGTAATAGCTAGCATAATACTTCAATTTAATTCATTTTTCCAAAGCGAACTCGCTCATCTCAAGAGAGGAAAAGTAAGAAGCGTTATCGAATACTAAACAGTCAGGGATACCAAAACGAGTGATAATATTCGAATTTGAAAAGGCAATTACTTGACTAGTATTCGCAGTTCTTAATGCGATAGCTTCAGACCACTGGGTAAAGTAATATGTGGTTGTTATGATAAAACTATGTTGTTGTGGAGATGGCGAGTTGATTGGACCTATGATATCAAGGCCCCACTGCTGAAAAGGAGAGTCCATTGAAGCATGCTGCAAAGGAGAGACTGGTTTTCGTAACCGCCCTGATGCTTTCTGACAAATAATACACTTATGACACAAGGCATGGGCGTCTCTAAAAAGTGTGGGCCAGTAATAACCGACTCTCAAAACTTTATGGGCAGTGGTGTCACCACCAAAATGACCACGAGCTTCTCCTGCATGCAATTCTAGTAAGACTTTTTTTGCTTCGTCTTTCTCGAGACAGCGCATCAGTATGCCATCAAATCTTTGACGAAACAAAATACCATTAAGCAAATGAAAGGAGGCTGAATTTAATCTTAACGCTCTTATTTTAGTGGGATCCAAGTGACGGGGGGCTGACCCATGTTCAAGACAGAATTTTATATCGTCATACCAAGGATTGACAGAGTTTTGTGCGCATCAGATTATATTTTGATTGTGTTGTCCTAGATTTGATGTATCGCTTTCTTCCTGTTGTCCTGTAGTTGAGTCAGCAACTAACTTGCATAACCCTTGGCCTCTCACTATTTGAGCTGGGGTAATTTCTATGTTGTTCTCCTGCAAGGAGGTGACCTAGTTAGTCCTCTTTTCTCCTAGTTCTTTTTGCACTAACAGGTTCTTGATGGCTGTATAAGGGACAATAACTTTGATCCTGGATTTCAAAAGGTAAGACCGAAAGTTCTTGACTGCTTTAAAAACAACACAGGCTTTTTGATCTACCTCTGGGTAATTAAGTTTAGCGCCTTTGAAAGCAGATCTCATAAAGGCAATGGGTACTTCGTTGTTTTCGGCATTCTTTTGAGTTAGCACGGCAGCATAGGAACGGTCAGAAGCAAAAGTGTAGAGCGTAAAGTCTTGGGAAAATTTGGGGCTCATGAGAGAAGGAGCGTCTATTATGGCCTTATTTATTGCATTAAAAGATTGATTTTCTAAAGGTCCTCAATGATATTGGGCGTCTTTCTTAATTAGGTTCTGTAAAGTTTTGACCATTTCGGAGAAGCTAGGGACAAATCTCCTGACAAAGTTTACCTGGCCTACGAAAGACTGCATGGATTTTTTAGAAGTAGGAGGGGGAAGTATCGTGATAAATTGAGCTCTTTCGGGGTTGATAATCATCCCTTTGCTTGACACAATAAATTGTAATAATTTACCTTGCTCTACTACAAAGATGGATTTTTTAGGATTCAAGGAAATGCCGTATTTACGACATCGCTGTAGAACGGCTTGTAAATGAGTTAGATGATCGGTTTTGTTTTTGGAAAATACAGTAACATCATCTAAGTAAACTACTGCAGACTGATTGATTAAGCCTCAGAAAGCGATGTCCATCGCTCTCTGGCAAGTGGCACCGACATTCATCAATCCAAAGGGCATTTTTTGATAAGCGTAGGTGCCCCATGGAGTGCGGAAGGTAGTTTTAAGTTGGTCTGGAGGAGAAATCAGGACTTAGTTGTACCATAAGAAACCATCCAATAAAGATAGCCTCTCAAAACCAGATACTTGTTGAAGGATCTGTTCCATGGGTGGGACAGAATAGTTGTCTTTATCAGACGCTCTGTTAATGTTTCGGAAATCGACGCATAGTCGGATTTCCCCACTTTTCTTCTGGACAGGGACAAGGTTAGAAACCCATTGAGTGTGCCTAATTGGAAAAATTGTCTTAGCATTTAGGATCTTATTCAATTCTTTTTTGACAGTCGGTTTGAGCTTAGGGTGCATTTTCCTCAATTTTTGTTGAAAGGGTGAGGTTTGGGGTTTCATAGGAATGACGTGTTGTATGATGTTAGGGTCGAAAGTTTTAAGGTCATAATACGTCCATGCAAAGAAATCTTTAAATACTTTCAACAGTTTAATAAATGCAGCTTTTTCTTGTTGAGAACACCCCAACCCTAAATTAATGCACTACGGATTTTCATTAGTTCCTAAGTTTACTTTTTCATATGATAACGAGGAACTATTGGTTTTACAGTTGACATATTTTTTGAATTTATCTTGAAGATCGTAAAATTTCTCTAATCTAACTATAGATTTAGGGATCGAATTTACCATGTCCGATGAAGATTCAGGAGTTCTTGGATCTAGTATTACCGTGAACTCACACAAATTGTTGTCGTGAGTGCATTCGTCTATCATCGCACCTTGAAAAGTTTCTTCCATGTGCAGAAAGATAATAATCTGCTGATCGTCGTCGAAGACTCTCCAGTTCATGATGTTGTCAAGCACTGATGGTCTGAACAACAGCTCGATGGAGAATGCATCTGGGGACAAGCCTTCCGCAGGAAAGAGTTTAGAAGCTATGTTAGCTAATAGATATACTTCAGAATTATGTAATCTAGGAATAAAATTTATATTGAAAGAAAAAAACTTATTCATTAAATTCCATGCCTTGGATTGGTAGATTTAAAGATGCGGAGACAGACAGTGGATAGAATCTCTTACCTGTCTAATCACGATTTCGGAATCGCCAAAGACAACCAAGTTTTGAATGTTCATATCTAAAGCTTTTCTAAGACCCTGCAGTAAAGCCTCGTATTTTGCTGTGTTATTAGTACATTCAAATTCTAGTCTACATGCAATCAATGTTTTGTTACCTACCAGATCAATAATAACGCAGCCTGCACCAGCTCCTTCTTTGGACTTTGACCCGTCAAAATAAAGAGACCAAACTTGATTTTTATCGGGTGCATGAGACCGTTGCGTAGAAGCTGTTGGCTGCACATATGCTACAATCTCAGACTGTTGTTCTAGGTTGGTGACAACTGAAGCCTCGTCCATGAAATTGCCGAAAAAGGTATCCATCCCTTGTATTTCAGGTGAATCGACAGAAGGTGTAAATGGTTCGTTGGGATCGTTCAAATCCGTGACTGTGAACTTAAGGTAGCGTTCACTATTTACCTTGATCTTGTTAGGCTTGCCATTTTCTGGAAGCCACAGGTGAGACCAATCTGTCGCAAAATAGCCGTGTAGCTGCTTCGACCAGTCCCTGCTTAAAAACAGACCATACACTTCTGGAATATCCACAACAATAATATCAATAACTTGATGAACCTTCAGGTTAGACGATAATCTTATAAGCACATTTCTTAATTCGCCTAAAACTTTAACACTGGTTTGATCAAGTTGTGTGATTTTTAAAGTGGATGGTTCAACTTCAACATTAATCTTCTGATACACAGACCATGGCATCACATTGGATGATGTTCCTGAGTCTACCATACAATTGTGCACGTTTCTATTAAAGATTTCGAAAGTTAACAAAAATGGAGGTACATTTTTGCGAGTACTAAGGGTGGTAGTTTGTGGCTTTTTACTCGCAGTTTCTAAAGCTACTTTATCTACATTATTTACATTATTTACATTACTTACAGGAAGGCTTCCTTTATCGTGAGAATCAGGATTGTTTTTAGTGGAAGTCTTCTGAGGAACTTTGTTCTTTACAACCTTGTTAACACTTTAATTACCATTTTTACCATTATCTGAGATATTCTGTATCATTTTTTGTAGCAAAAATGGAAATTTGAATAACTCATAAACAAAAATGTTAGCCCTTAAATTTTTAAGATCTTCAACTAAATCATAATCTAAGTTGGGGTTTACATGACTCTGTTTAGTCTCAGCTGGTTTAGATTGCTTTGGAGGCAAAGTCATAGTATTTTCAGTAGAAGGTTTGTTTGTTGTCTTACTCCTAGTATTATAGGGATGGACTGTCTCGAAGTTAGCTTGAAAGATGCTATCCGAGAAGTGTCCAAAAATGTTTGGAGAAGACTCTTCTTCTTGAATTTTCTCTTGTTCAACAACCTCCTCAGGAATCTCAGGAGGCATCAAGTTATCCTGGGCTTCTAGAATTGTTTGAAGGGCGTATTGTAGACTTTCTAGATTAAGGCCCTCAGTAGTTGAATTGGGTCGGTTGGTGGGAAAAGGCTTCCTGAACGGGGGCTTGTAAGAAACTTTGATCGATGAAGCTTCTTTGGTCGTCTTTTTTAAATCTGTAACATGATTCGATAATTTTTGAACGACTTTAGTTAAGTTTTCTAAATCAGAGCTTTTAGGTTGTGTTTTACTTTGAATAGGTCTGGGGAGGATTTCGATTTTCTTTTTGGAAGATGACCTAGTTTCTGTTTCGTTGCTAGTAGCATATTTTAGACTAAGTATGTCTTTTTCAATCTGGCTGGCCTCCTCGAAGGCCTCTAACAATGTGGCTTTCTTAGATCGTTTAACCCAAATAGCTATACTTTGATGCAAGGCTTTAGTATAGTATGCTATGATAAGATTCTTGGCAGGCATGGAATCCGTAGGGATTCAATTTTTAAGTGTTAATAATCTTTGATTAAATTCTTTAACTTTCTCTTTAGGGTTCATTCTTAGGCTAGAAAGGTCCATGACTAGGACTTCCAGAGGCTTACCGTCTCTGAATTTTTCCAAAAAGAATGACTCGAACTTTTCCCAGCATATGATGGTATGGGGTTGCTGGGCAAAGTACCATGTAGAGGCATTGCCCTCGAAAGTGTAGTGGAATAACCTATAGACTACGTCTTCATTCTCGATGTTGCGGAGTCTTATGGCTAACATAAATTTTTTAATGTGATCTTCAGCGATTTGTTTTGAGTCAGGGTCAAACTTGGGAAGCCACTTCTCTGGATTTTTGGGTAAGGGATGCTGATCTCCAGGTACGGCTACCGCATCTTGGTCGAGCCAAGGTCTAGCAGGGTTGTTCTAGTTGGCCATTGGTGTAGTCGGTGTGGAAGGTTGCGAAGGGGAACTGCCTTCATCCGAAGAGTCCTTTCCCGAAGAAGAAGGAGATGATGGAGGTGGTGAGGGTGGTATCCCAGATCCTCCTACAGTAGGAGTGAGGATTGGATCCGTAGGGTTCATAGTGAGGTTAGTGCCTCCAAGTTGTTCTATGATATCAGATAAATATAAAGGTTGGTCCAACGGTCGATTTGGTTGCCTCAAACGGGCTAAGGCACTATGTGTTCTTATGAGAGATTAGCGGACAATATCTTGTATGTCACCACCTATAGGATATGGGGTTACTGGCTCAACTGTGATCCGTGAATCATCGTTTGATGTGGTTTCTATTTGAGGGGGAATTTTATCGTTCGGATGACTTCTTGTCACTATAGGTGAGAGATTAGGTGGTGGAGGAGTCTTACGACCGCCTCGTGCCATTAATTAATAACAGGCCCTCCTTCTAGCGCCATTTGTTGACGAGCGAAATTGACCGTCCGTCAACTGGAAGAGTGGATCCGGTCCAGGGTTGTCTAAATAACACAAGACGTTTGGGATAACCCACCCTGACGGGTTTAACGGATCGATTGGCCGATCTAGGTCCTAGAAAAACAAATGAAAACTAAACTAAGAAACTAATCTAAAATTTATATATACAATATATTACCTAAATCATACAACTATAATTCTATAAAAGTAAATATTTAATTATCAACAGAATCAGCTTTAATTACAAATGTACAATATTTACAAATTACAGATTTAAATTAAAACCTGCAAAAATCATTTGTAATCTATCCTAAGACAACGAAACCAATGTTTTTTTATTTTTTTATAGTTTTATGAGAAAGAAACTAAATCAAAACTAACTAAACTAAGCTACTAAAATAATAACTCTAACTACAAATCTAAAATATACATATATCTAACTAAACTACTTATACTATACTAACAAATTAACTATCAAATAACAAATAACACACTGACCTGAAGAAACGCTCCAGGTTTGTCCTATATGCAATAATTGTTTTAGCTGATCGGAGGGAGGAACCCGCACCGGATTCTCCACGAGCTTCTCGTAAGCTAGAAGCAGCCATGCTCTTCAAATATCAATGACAGGACAAACAAGACATAAAAAATTACAACAAACTTATAATTTACAAATCTTCACATTTAGATAAATCCTTATGCAAAATTTGTACATAATAATTCAATTGATGAAAAAGTTAAACCTATATTCAATAAATTGAAATAGAATGATTGCTGTATTTTTAAATAATAAAAGAGATCAGATATGGGCAACACATTAATCAAGTCACATCAACCTGCAATAGATTACGATAGATAAAGTAGTCTATAATCAACTGCAAACTGATACGAATAAAACTTGAAACAAAAGTTTGATATATTGAAAGCAAAAGTTGTTACAAGACATCAACTTTCATCTCAGTCTGTATCATAAATCCATCGTCTAGTTCTCCCACAGTGAGGATGATGATTATTAAAAAAAATAACAAGTATTTAAACACCTCCCACAGGGTAAAACATCCCTGTGGGAATTATCAAAACAGTTTACACAAATCTGGGAAAATATCCCAAGTTTTTGACTCAAGCTAACAACCTAAGACAAAACCAAATCCAAAGTATCTCCTAAACTGCCACAACATGCCCAATTAATCATTGTAATTCGTATGCACCTGAAAGAGGACAAGAATAGACAAGATTAGAGGATATCTTATTGATAAAATTGATAAAAATCTAATTTCTAAGACTAGCTACAAAATCTTGCAATTTTGTAGTTGGTCTAAATTTAACACAGAATCGTTTTAAAACCAATTCAAATCCTAAAGAATCATATTCAAACTATTAAACAAACATTTGATTGCTAATTAGAAACCAAATGAATCTGTCAAATCGAAACTTGTATGCAAATTGAAAGAAAAAGAAATCATGGTCAACCGAATGATAAAAGATATACATGCACTCTGTTCAATTTGTTATCACCATTTTGGGATAAACAAAATTGCATTAGATAATTTGACAGTAATGAAATCATTTTCATGAACCAATTGAAATCGATGCAACCATAATCGGTTAAACAAATCATGCCTGTAATAGTTTATGTCACTTCAGCCATCAACAAAATCATTGTCGAATCCAAACGAAATCAACAGGATCGTTTTTCAAATTGATATAACTATATTAAACATATACAAATGATCATTCTTATTGTGGCACGAAACAATCACCTGCAAATCGAATCAAACAAGAACGAATCGAAATAGTTTGGGGTCAACACAATCATTATGAATCAATACAGCTTCCACGATTTTAGCAAATAGATTTTTTGCACATGTCGAAGGTAATCAAAATCAAATGAGAATATTGATTCAATACAAAATAGAGTCATTCATG
>JASDQU010103583.1:398886-416831 GCA_032191745.1 Picea mariana | reverse complement strand
AAGAGATCAGATATGGACAATACATTAATCAAGTCACATCAACCTGCAATCGACTACAATAGCTAAAGTAGTCTATAATCAACTGCAAACTGATACGAATAAAACTTGAAACAAAAGTTTGATATATTGAAAGCGAAAGCTGTTACAAGACATCAACTTTCATCTCAGTCTGTATCATAAATCCATAGTCTGGTTCTCGCACAGTGAGGATGATGATTATTACAAAAAATAACAAGTATTTAAAGACCTCCCACAGGGTAAAACATCCCTGTGGGAATTATCAAAACAGTTTACACAAATCTGGGAAAATATCCCAAGTTTCTGACTCAAGCTAACAACCTAAGACAAAACCAAATCCAAAGTATCTCCTAAACTGCCAAAACATGCCCAATTAATCATTGTAATTCGTATGCACCTGAAAGAGGACAAGAATAAAGAAGATTAGAGGATATCTTATTGATAAAATTGATAAAAATCTAATTTCTAAGACTAGCTACAGAATCTTGCGATTCTGTAGTTGGTCTAAATTTAACACAGAATCGTTTTAAAACCAATTAGAATCCTAAAGAATCATATTCAAACTATTAAACAAACATTTGATTGCTAATTAGAAACCAAACGAATCATTCAAATCGAAACTTGTATGCAAATTGAAAGAAAAAGAAATTGTGGTCAACGAAATGACAAAAGATATACATGCACTCTATTCAATTTGTTATCACCATTTTGTGATAAACAAAATCGCATTAGATAATTTGACAGTAATGAAATCATTTTCATGAACCAATTGAAATCAATGCAACCATAACCGGTTAAAGAGATCATGCCTGTAATAGTTTATGTCGCTTTAGCCATGAACAAAATCATTGTCGAATCCAAACGAAATCAACAGGATCGTTTTTCAAATTGATATAACTATATTAAACATATACAAATGATCATGCTTATCGTGGCACACAACAATCACTTGCAAATCGAATCAAACAAGAATGAATCGAAACAGTTTGGGGTCAACACAATCATTATGAATCAATGCAGCTTCCACGATTTTAGCAAATAGATTTTTTGCACATGTCGAAGGTAATTAGAATCAAACAAGAATATTGATTCAATACAAAACAGAGTCATTCCTGGTAACTCAAAATCAACGAGGTTGTTTTGAGTTTGTTAGGAACAAACAAAACCAATCGAAATAAAACCAAATCGATTATCCTAAATCAAGTGAACAGAATTGATTTAAAATCAAAAGAAATCGAATAAAAAACCAATCAATTGCTTATACTAAGATGGGCACGACAAAATCGCATAACCAAATCATATCTACAATAAATTTTAGCAAAATAAAACTACTGTACAGGATCCACAACATAACATAATCATTTCGAATGTATTAAAATGAACAGAGCTAATCGAAATCAAAACCCAATACTTTATATTAATTCAATCAAACTTACAAAGAAAAATTTATGTCGAGATTCATACCTAGGCAATCGAAAAACAACTCGGTCATGATAATTTGGAATTGACGAAGGCTGTTGCCACTTCGACATTCCTGAAAACGATCGAACCAGTGATTTTTTGTTTCTTGTCGTTAGTCCGTAGCCTATGATTCTGCTTGGCCAGCATTGTCACATGTTCTTCTAATGATTTGATCTTTGAATGTAACAAGGGGACGTCAGCGTAATAATGCTCTAGCCAAGCGTTACATTGGATACATGACAATTGCTCAGGATTAGATAACACAGGCGAGGGTTTGCTTAAGACACCAAGGGTTTCATTGTGCAGTTTGATTCCCAGGTAATTAGGGTTGTTTTTTAGGCACGGTGGCAAGTTAGATACATAGTCATAGGGTTTCTTGGAACATAGGCCATGGGAATAGGGATACTCATCAGCTAGGAAATTCTCTATATCGATGTCCGAATCCTCGCTTAGCACTATGGGCTTTTGGTCGACGCTCGGCTTAGGTTTATTCCAAGCAAGTATCGATATCAATCAAGCATTTTTCTTACCCTTGCTGTCGATAGTAGGATTACCCTTGACTTTCTTACTCACAGGCTTCTTGACAGCCACAATATTGTCTATTATGATGTCGGGGAGGTTGATGTCAGGAAAAACCGAGGGTTTGGCAGGGGGTAGGAGGATATGAAATGGAACGGGTGGCTCGCCCATAGTCTCACTAACCACATCCTTATCGATTTGGATAGACCTTGAATCAACAAATCCATTTCAAGATAGAAAGGCTTGCCAATTATCACCGTGAAGGTTTAAATGGTGGACAACGATGAGTCTAGTTAAGCCGTGATGAAACAAGCTGCTATAAGCCTTCTCTCGTTTGAACCTCTTTTACATATTGTAAAGACTATGCAAGAAGTAATGTTGCATGTTCAAAGGATAGCCCATGAAATTAATTAACAATCGGAGGTGATACAAAAACACCAAGCCATATAGACCTTCACAGGTCACAAATTGTTTAACCATTATCAAAAGATTGTGCCACCGAGGTTTGAGGGTGCAAATAGGCATACCTTTATCACAGGAGACAACCTTCCTTGATATGAATAGTAATGGCCACGACACCTCATCAACTTTGGAATTTTTAAACCATCGCTGGCCCGTGGCTGCTAATCCTATAGCAGAGCTCGAGATGAATGTCACCAATTTTGGCCCTGCACCCGTCAAAGGTGAGGGTGAATTGTTGGGCAACAAACAGGTTGAAACCCTCGAACCTCTGTATAAACACCAGCCAACCATTTTCTTCTAAATCCTTTCGAGCATTATCGAATAACAATAGAGCTTGGCTACCATTCGGCTCTATGCGAACCACCGGTACCATAGACAGGAGCACACGGTGAGAAGGGTGAGCATCTAGGGTTCAAACAGAGTATACACAGGGGCAGAATGTTCACAGGATTACCCAAAATTTAGCAAAGGTGAACTGATATAGGGGGAAAACATTAATGACAGAACGTGTGAAGGTGGTGGAGCTATTTCGGCCCATGCAGAATAGTCATTACCCACAATACAACCGCCGACGCATATAACTATTCAAATCACAATGCATATGTGTTAAAAACTATGCCATTCAATCAACCAATGAATATATGGTAAGTGGACCAAACGTTTGCGCGAGCAATGGTCATAGTTTCAAAACCAAAGCAATAAATCAAAATCACACCAAGGGTTTGATTATATAAACTATGTGTTGTTTGAAACGATATATACCAAGGGTCTTACCACAACACAAATGTGTTTTAATGAAATCAATGTGTCAAGGGAATTGATCAAAGAACATATAAATCAAATCACCAATGCTTCACAAACTCGATCAAAAGAATATCCTCACAGTCTTGTAAAACAAAATCATATTAACAAATAAGAATGTCAAATGAATAAGGATCTTCGAGTCTTGTCAACTATATAACGATACATAAATTGGAAACACAATGAACATAGAGACAAGAGTGATCATAGCAATCCAGTGACATTTTTAATACGACCTCGAAATCAAGGTTTTCATGCTTGCAGTCCTGAAAACACGGACAAGGGTAAGTGGGCAAACACATATAAAACAATAGCGTCGTTTTATTCGAAGGTTGCAACTAAAATCAAAGTTTGCAAAACTCTGGTGTAGGCAGCTTATAAGGACAGTATAAAAAAGTGAATTGGCTGCCAACAATGGAGACACATTGGTAGAAGCAGTTATCTCTGCCACAAGAACAAATTCAGATTAGAATAATGAGAAAAATTCTAACTAAAAAATAACAACCAGAAAATCGTGTAAACATCATCATTAACCAAATATTCTAGTAGTGTTTAAAGGATGAAAACTGATAACAGTCCTAAGACAATCGAGCCACGATAATAAAGATAAAATCTCCAATACTATTGACAGAGCCACTGCTTCCAACAGGCATCCATAGCCTCGACAGGGTTGCCATTTAACCCACTCTGATATCTGTATCCTGCCAAGAAGTTCCAGATCAGAATAAAGGACATGTTAAAGTTAAGAGGTCTCTTATTTGCAAATTTTCATATACCCAACATTGCTTCGCTGCCGGCGGGCCTGTTCAGTACCCCAGCGAAGTTGTCTTGGCGTCATTCAGGCATTTACCCACTGCCAGCAGACCTGTTCAGCATCCCGACGGGTTTACAAGCACTTCCCACAACTCTTTTATTGATTTTTTTTTGGTTTTTAAAGACATATAGTCGAGTGGGGTGATGTTGAAAATTATGATATTTTAACATATTTTTTACAGACCTCATCAAAATTTTTTAGAACTGTCCTTTATTAATATCTAGAGATGGTTTATTTACAGAACCAACTTTCTAAGGCAGGGAGGCATCTTTTGAGTCATTCCCTTAAGGAAAAGGGACAACATAAAAAGATAATAGATGATCATGACAGGCTTCACTCAGAGATCGAAATCAGTTCACTTCTTTCAAACAACAAACTTTTTTCCAACACAGATGTAAATTTCAGAAGTATATAATTGATGCTTATACAATTTTTCAGCAGTCATTTCAGTGAAGGAATTTTCCTTTTTCTTTGTCCGAATAGTTCAACATACATGCATGTGTATTTACAAAAGCACAAACTGATGAGCAAAAAGGAGAAATCAAAATCAAAACAACAAAACAAAAGCAAACAAAAGCAAAATATGTACATAATATACAAGGAGTTGTCATTAAGAAAAATATCTTTTCAGAGCTTGGCCATTCACCAGATAGGTGTCAGGCTTCCCTTCTAGATTATGCAATCGGAAAGAGATGGGACCCAACTTCTCAGCAATTAAAAATGGTCCAAGCCATAAGTTTTGAAATTTCGTGTGCTCTCCCTTCCCCTCATGCAGTTTGTCCCATTTTAGGACGAGATCACCTACTTCGAAGTTCCTATCAGAGGCAGAGTTAGAATCAAACTAGCTTTTGACTACTAGTTTATGCTGATCTAAATTACGTTTAGCCTGGGCCCTTACCTCTTCTAGCTTCATTAAGGCATTAATTCGGTTTTCCAAAGGGGGACAATCTACTTCTTGAATTTTCTGCAATAGCTGTAGTGAAGGAAGAAGGAAGTGTGGTGGCAGAATTGCTTCTCTGCCATAAACAAGAAAGAAAATAGAGTTTCCTATAGCATATTTTGGGGTTACCCTATCATCCCAAATTGCGTTTAACAATGCATTGTGCTAGTTTTTTTGATTTTCAGCGACCATTCTTTTGATGATTTTAATCAGATACTTATTTGTTGATTCTGCCAATCCATTGCCCTGGGGGTAATAGCTATCAGAATACTTCAATTTCATTCCTTTTTCCAAAGCGAACTCACTCATATCAAGAGAGGAAAAGTAAGAAGCGTTATCGAATACTAAATAGTCAGGGATACCAAAACGAGTGATAATATTCGAATTTAAAAAGGCAATTACTTGACTGGTATTCACAGTTCTTAATGCGGCAGCTTCAGACCACTGGGTAAAGTAATCTGTGGCTGTTATGATAAACTTATGTTGTTTTGAGGATGGAGGGTTGATTGGACCTATGATATCAAGGCCCCACTGCTGAGAAGGAGAGTCCATTGAAACACGCTGCAAAGGAAAGACTGGTTTCTGTAACCACCCTGATGCTTTCTGACAAATAATACACTTACGACACAAGGCATGGGCGTCTCTAAAAAGTGTGGGCCAGTAATAACCAACTCTTAAAACTTTATGGGCAGTGGTGTCACCACCAAAATGACCACCAGCTTCTCCTGCATGCAATTCTAGTAAGACTTTTTTTGCTTTGTCTTTCTCGAGACAACGCATCAGTACGCCATCAAAGCTTTGACGAAACAGAATACCATTAACCAAATTAAAGGAGGATGAATTTAATCTTAACGCTCTTATTTTAGTGGGATCCAAGTCACGGGGGGCTGACCCATGTTCAAGACAGAATTTTATATCGTCATACCAAGGACTGATAGAGTAATGTGCGCAACAGATTATATTTTGATTGTGTTGTCCTAGATTTGACATATCACTTTCTTCCTGTTGTCCTGCAGCTGAGTGAGGAACTAACTTACATAACCATTGGCCTCTCACTATTTGAGCTGGGGTAATTTCTATGTCGTACTCCTGCAAGGAGGTGACCTAGTTAGTTCTCTTTTCTCCTAGTTCTTTCTGCACTAACAGGTTCCTGACGGCTGTATAAGGGACAATAACTTTCGTCCTGGATTTCAAAAGGTAAGACCAGAAGTTCTTGACTACTTTAAAAACAACGTAGGCTTGTTGATCTACCGCTGGGTAATTAAGTTCAGTGCCTTTGAAAGCAGAGCTCATAAAGGCAATGGGTACTTCGTTGTTTTCGGCGTTCTTTTGAGTTAGCACGACAATGTAGGAACGGTCAGAAGAAAAAGTGTAGAGCGTAAAGTCTTGGGAAAAGTTGGGGCTCATGAGAGAAGGAGCGTCTATTATGGCCTTATTTATTGCATTAAAAGCTTGATTTTCTAAAGGTCCTCAATGATATTGGGCATCTTTCTTAATTAGGTTCTGTAAAGTTTTGACCATTTCGGAGAAGCTAGCGACAAATCTCCTGACAAAGTTTATCTGGCCTAAGAAAGACTGCATGGATTTTTTGGAAGTAGGAGGGGGAAGTCTTGTGATAACTTGAGTCCTTTCGGGGTCGATAATCATCCCTTTGCTTGACACAATAAATCCTAAGAGTTTACCTTTCTCTACTGCAAAGATGGATTTTTTAGAATTCAAGGAAATGTCGTATTTACGACATCGCTGTAGAACAACTCGTAAATGAGTTAGATGACAGTTTTGTTTTTGGAAAATACAGTAATATCATCTAAGTAAACTACCACAGACTGATTGATTAAGCCTTGGAAAGCGATGTCCATCTCTCTCTGACAAGTGGCACCGGCATTCATCAATCCAAAGGAAATTTTTTGATAAGCGTAGGTGCCCCATGGAGTGCGGAAGGTAGTTTTAAGTTGGTCTGGAGGAGACATCAGGACTTAGTTGTACCATAAGAAACCATCCAATAAAGATAGCCTCTCATAACTAGATACTTGTTGAAGGATATGTTCCATGGGTGGGACAGGATAGTTGTCTTTATCAGACGCTCTGTTAATGTTTTGAAAATCAACGCATAGTCGGATTTCCCCACTTTTCTTCTGAACAGGGACAAGGCTAGAAACCCATTGAGTGTGCCTAACTGGAAAAATTGTCTTAGCATTTAGGAGCTTATTCAATTCTTTTTTGACAGTCGGTTCGAGCTTAGGGTGCATTTTCCTCAATTTTTGTTGAAAGGGTGAGGTTTGGGGTTTCATAGGAATGACGTGTTGTATGATGTTAGGGTTGAAAGTTTTAAGGTCATCATACGTCCATGCACATAAATCTTTAAAGTATTTAAACAATTTAATAAATGCAACTTTTTCTTGTTGAGAACACCCCAACCCTAAATTAATGCACTACAAATTTTCATTAGTTCCTAAGTTTAGTTTTTCATATGATAATGAGGAACTATTGGTTTTACAGTTGACCGACTTTTTGAATTTATCTTGAAGATCGTAAAATTTCTCTAATCTAACTATAGATTTAGGGATCGAATTTGCCATGTCCAATGAAGATTCATGAGTTCTCGTATCTGGTATTACCGTGAACTCACGCAAATTGTTGTCATGAGTGCATTCGTCTATCACCGCGCCTTGAAAAGTTTCTTCCATGTGCAGAAAGCTAATAATCTGTTGATCGTCGTCGAAGACTCTCCAGTTCATGAAGTTGTCAAGCACTGATGGTCTGAACAACAACTCGATGGAGAATGCATCCGGGGACAAGCCTTCTGCAGGAAAGAGTTTAGAAGCTACGTTAGCTAATAGATATGCTTCAGAATTATGTAATATAGGAATATAATTTATATTGAAAGAAAAAAACTTATTTATTAAATTCCATACCTCGGATTGGTAGCTTTGAAAGATGTGGAGATAGACAGTGGATAGAATCTCTTACCTGTCTAACCACGATTTCAGAATCACCAAAGACAACCAAGTTTTGAATGTTCATATCTAAAGATTTTCTAAGACCCTGCAGTAAAGCCTCATATTCTGCTGTGTTATTAGTACATTCAAATTCTAGTCTACATGCAATCGATGCTTTGTTACCTACCAGATCAATAATAATGCAGCCTGCACCAGCACCTTCTTTGGATTTTGACCCGTCAAAATAAAGAGACCAAACTTGATTTTTATCGGGTGCATGAGACTGTTGCGTAGAAGCTGCTGGCTGCACATATGCTACAATCTTGGATTGTTGTTCTGGGTTGGTGAAAGCTGAAGCCTCAGCCATGAAATTGTTGAAAAAGGTATCCATCCCTTGTATTTCGGGTGAATCGACAGAAGGTGTAAATGGTTCATTGGGATCGTTCAAATCCGTGACTGTGAACTTAAGGTAGCGTTCACAATTTACCTTGATCTTGTTAGGCTTTCCGTTTTCTGGAAGCCACAGGTGAGACCAATCTGTCGCGAAATTGTCGTGTAGCTGCTCCGACCAGTCCCTGCTTAAAAACAGACCAGACACTTCTGGAATATCCACAACAATAATATCAATAACTTGATGAAACTTGCGGTTAGACGATAATCTTATAAGCACATTGCTTAATTCGCCCATAACTTTAACACTGGTTCGATCAAGTTGTGTGATTTCTAAAGTGGATGGTTCAACTTCAACATTAATCTTCTAACACATAGACCATGGCATCACATTGGATGATGCTCCTGAGTCTACCATACAATTGTGCACGTTTCTATTAAAGATTTCAAAAGTTAACAAAAATGGAGGTACATTTTTATGAGTAGTAAGGGTGGTAGTTTGTGGCTTTTTACTCACAGTTTCTAAAGCTACTTTTAATGATTTACATTACTTACAGAAAGGCTTCCTTTATCGTGAGAATCGGGATTGTTTTTAGTGGAAGTCTTCTGAGGAACTTTGTTCTTTACAACCTTGTTAACACTTTAATTACCATTTTTACCATTCTCTGAGATATTCCGTAACATTTTTTGTAGCAGAAATGGAAATTTCAATAACTCATAAACAGAAATGTTAGCCCTTAACTTTTTAAGATATTGAACTAAATCATAATCTAAGTTGGGGTTTACATGACTCTGTTTAGTCTCAGCTAGTTTAGATTGCTTTGGAGGCAAAGGCGTAGTATTTTCGGCATAAGGATTGTTTGCTGTCTTACTCCTAGTATTATAGGGATGGACTGTCTCAAAGTTATCTTGAAAGATGCTATCCGAGAAGTGTCCAAAAATGTTTGGAGAAGACTCTTCTTCTTGAACTATCTCTTGTTCAACAACCTCCTCAGGAATCTCAGGAGGCATCAAGTTATCCTGGGCTTCTAGAATTGTTTGAAGGGCGTATTGTAGACTTTCTAGATTAAGGCCCTCAGTAGTTGAATTGGGTCAGTTGGTGGGAAAAGGCTTCCTGAACGGGGGCTTGTAAGGCACTTTGCTCGATGAAGCTTATTTGGTCGTCTTTTTTAAATCTATAACTTGATTTGACAATTTTTGAACGACTTTAGTTAAGTTTTCTAAATAAGAGCTTTCAGGTTGTGTTTTACTTTGAATAGGTCTAGGGAGGATTTCGATTTTCTTTTTGGAAAATGAACTAGTTTCTATTTCGTTGCTAGTAGCGTCTTTTAGACTAAGTATGTCTTTTTCAATCTGGCTGGCCTCCTCGAAGGCCTCTAACAATGTGTCTTTCTTAGATCATTTAACCCAAATAGCTATACTTTGATGCAAGGCTTTAGTATAGTATGCTATGATAAGATTCTCGGCAGGCATGAAATCCGTAGGGATTCGGTTTTTAAGTGTTAATAATCTTTGATTAAAGTCTTTAAATTTCTCTTTTGGGTTCATTCTTAGGCTAGAAAGGTCCATGACTAGGACTTCCGGAGGCTTACCGTCTCTGAATTTTTCCAAAAAGAATGACTCGAACTTTTCCAAGGATATGATGGTATGGGGTTGCTGGGCAAAGTACCATGTAGAGGCATTGCCCTCGAAAGTGTAGGGGAACAACCTATAGACTATGTCTTCATGCTCAACGTTGTGAAGTCTTATGGCTAACATAAATTTTTTAATGTGATCTTCAGCGATTTGTTTTGAGTCAGGGTCAAACTTGGGAAGCCACTTCTCTGGATGTTTGGGTAAAGGATGTTGATCTCCAGGTACAGGTACCGTATCTTGGTCGAGCCAAGGTATAGCAGTGTTGTTCTAGTTTGCCATTGGTGTAGCCGGTGTGGAAGGATGTGAAGGGGAACTGCGTTCGTCCAAAGAGTCCTTTCCCGAAGAAGAAGGAGATGATGGAGGTGGTGAGGGTGGTATCCCAGATCCTCCTGCAGCAAAAGTGAGGATTGGATCCGTAGGGTTCATAGTGAGGTTAGTGCCTCCAAGTTGTTCTATGATATCAGAGAAATCTAAAGGTTGGTCCAACGGTCGATTTGGTTGCCTCAAACGGGCTAAGGCACTATGTGTTATTATGAGATATTAGCGGACAATCTCTTGTATGCCACCACCTGTAGGATTTGGGGTTACTGGCTCAACTGTGATCCGTGAATCGTCGTTTGATGTGGTTGCTGTTTGAGGGGGAATGTTATCGTTCAGATGATTTCTTGTCACTATAGGTGAGTGATTAGGTGGTGGAGGAGTCTTACGACTGCCTCGTGCCATTAATTAATTACAGGCCCTCCTTCTAGTGTCATTTGTTGATGAGTGAAATTGACCGTCCGTCAACTGGAAGAGTGGATCCGGTCCAGGGTTTTCTAAATAACCCGATCCGTTTGGGATAACCCGCCTTGATGGGTTTAGCGGCTCCATTAGCTGATCTAAGTCCTAGAAAAACAAATGAAAACTAAACTAAGAAACTAATCTAAACTTTATATATACAATATATTACCTAAATCATACAACTATAATTCTATAAAAGTAAATATTTAATTATCAACAGAATCAGCTTTAATTACAAATGTACAATATTTAGATTACAGATTTAAATTGAAACCTGCAAAAATCATTTGTAATCTGTCCTAAGACAACGAAACCAATGTTTTTTTATTTTTTTAGAGTTTTATGAGAAAGAAACTAAATCAAAACTAACTAAACTAAGCAATTAAAATAATAAATCTAACTACAAATCTAAACTATACATATATCTAACTAAACTACTTATACTATACTAACAAATTAACTATCAAATAACAAATAACACACTGACCTGAAGAAACGCTCCAAGTTTGTCCTGTATGCAATAATTGTTTTAGCTGATCTGAGGGAGTAAACCTGCACCGTATTCTCCATGAGCTTCTCGTAAACTAGAAGAAACTGTGCTCTTCAAATATCAATGACAGAACAAACAAGTCATAAAAAATTACAACAAACTTATAATTTACAAATCTTCACATTCAGATAAATCCTTATGCAAAATTTGTACATAATAATTCAATTGATGAAAAAGATAAACCTATATTCATTAAATTGAAATAGAATGATTGCTGTATTTTTAAATAATAAAAGAGATCAGATATGGAAAACACATTAATCAAGTCACATCAACCTGCAATAGATTACGATAGATAAAGTAGTCTATAATCATCTGCAAACTGATACGAATAAAACTTGAAACAAAAGTTTGATATATTGAAAGCGAAAGCTGTTACAAGACATTAACTTTCATCTCAGTCTGTATCATAAATCCATAGTCTGGTTCTCCCACAGTGAGGATGATGATTATTACAAAAAATAACAAGTATTTAAAGACCTCCAACAGGGTAAAACATCCCTGTGGGAATTATCAAAACAGTTTACACAAATCTGGGAAAATATCCCAAGTTTCTGACTCAAGCTAACAACCTAAGGCAAAACCAAATCCAAAGTATCTCCTAAACTGCCACAACATGCCCAATTAATCATTGTAATTCGTATGCACCTGAAAGAGGACAAGAATAAACAAGATTAGAGGATATCTTATTGATAAAATTGATAAAAATCTAATTTTTAAGACTAGCTACAGAATCTTGCGATTCTGTAGTTGGTCTAAATTTAACACATAATTGTTTTAAAACCAATTTGAATCCTAAAGAATCATATTCAAACTATTAAACAAACATTTGATTGCTAATTAGAAACCAAATGAATCATTCAAATCGAAACTTGTATGCAAATTGAAAGCAAAAGAAATCATGGTCAACCGAATGATAAAAGATATACATGCACTCTGCTCAATTTGTTATCACCATTTTGGGATAAACAAAATCGCATTAGATAATTTGACAGTAATGAAATCATTTTCATGAACCAATTGAAATCGATGCAACCATAATCGGTTAAACAAATCATGCCTGTAATAGTTTATGTCGCTTCAGCCATCAACAAAATCATTGTCGAATCCAAACGAAATCAACGGGATTGTTTTTCAAATTGATATAACTATATTAAACATATACAAATGATCATGCTTATCGTGGCACGCAGCAATCACTTGCAAATCAAATCAAACAAGAACGAATCGAAACAGTTTGGGGTCAACACAATCATTATGAATCAATACAGCTTCCACGATTTTAGCAAATAGATTTTTTGCACATGTCGAAGGTAATCAAAATCAAACGAGAATATTGATTCAATACAAAACAGAGTCATTCCTGGTAACTCGAAATCAACGGGGTTGTTTTGAGTTTGTTAGGAACAAATGAAAGCAATCAAAATCAAACCAAATCAATTATCCTAAATCAAATGAACAGAATTGATTTAAAATCAAAACAAACCGAATCAAAAACCAATCAATTGATTATACTAAGCTGGGCACGACAAAATCGCATAACCAAATCATATCTACATTTAATTTTATCAAAATGAAACTACTGTACAGGATCCACAACATAACATAATCATTTCTAATGTATTAAAATGAATAGAGCTAATCAAAATCAAAACCCAATCATTTATATTAATTCGATCAAACTTACAAAGAAAAATTCATATCGAAATTCATACCTGGGCAGTCAGAAAACAACTCGGTCATGATAATTTGGAATTGACGAAGGCTGTTGCCGCTTCGATATTCATGAAAATGATTGAACTGGTGGTTTTTTGTTTCTTGTCGTTATTCTGTAGCCTATCATTCTCCTTGGCCAACAATGTCACATGTTCTTCTAATGATTTGATCTTTGAATGTAACAGAGGGACGTCAACGTAATAACACTCTAGCCAAGCATTACATTGGATACATAACAATTGCTCGGGATTGGATAACACAGGCGAGGGTTTGTTTAAGCCACCAGGGGTTTCATTGTGCAGTTTGATTCCCGAGTAATTAGGGTTGTTTTTTAGGCACAGGGGCAAGTTAGATACATAGTCATAGGGTTGCTTGGAACATAAGACATGGGAATAGGGATACTCTTCAGCTAGGAAACGCTCGATATCAGAGTCTGAATCCTCTCTCAACACTATGGGCTTTTGGTCGACGTTCGTCTTAGGTTTATTTCAGGCAAGTCTGGATATCAATCAAGCATTTTTCTTACCCTTGATGTCAAAAGTAGGATTACCCTTGACTTTCTTACTCACAGGCTTCTTGACAACCACAATATTGTTTGTTATGATGTCAGGTAGGTCGATGTCAGGACAAACCGAGGGTTTGGCAGGGGGTAGGAGGATATGGAATGGAACGGGTGGCTCGACCATAGTCTCACTAACCACAACCTTATCAATTTGGATAGACTCTGAATCAACAAAGCCATTTCGAGATAGAAAGGCTTGCCAATTATCACTGTGAAGGTTTAAATGGTGGACAACGATGAGTCTAATTAAGCCATGATAAAACAAGCTGCTATACGCCTTCTCTCGTTTGAACCTCTTTGACATCTTGTAAAGACTACGCAAGAAGTAATGTGGCATGTTCAAAGGATATCCCATGAAATTCATTAACAACCGGAGGAGATACAAAAACACCAAGCCATACCGACCTTCACAGGTCACAAATTGTTTAACCATTATCAAAAGATCGTGCCACCAAGATTTGAGTGTGGAAATAGGCATACCTTTATCACAGGAGACAACCTTCCTTGATATAACTAGTAATGGTCACAACACCTCATCAACTTTGGAATTTTTAAACCATCGCTGGCCCATGGCTGCTAATCCCGTAGCAAAGCTTATGAATTTCTCATTCATCTCTAGTTGAATGTCACCGATTTTGGCTCTGCACCCGTCAAAGGTGAGGGCGAATTGTTGGGCAATAAACAGGTTGAAACCCTTGAACCTCTGTACAAACACCAGCCAACCATTGTCTTCTAAATCCTTTTGAGCATTATCGAATAAAAACAGAGCTTGGCTACCATTCGTCTCTATGCGAACCATCGGTTCCATAGACGGGAGCACACAGTGAGGAGGGTGAGGGGATAGGGTTCAAACAAAGTATACGCAAGGGCAGAATGTTCAGAGGCTTACCCAAAAGTTAGCAAAGGTGAACCAGGATAGGGGGAAAACATTAATGACAGAATGTGCGAAGGTGATGGAGCTATTTCGGCCGATGCAGAACAGTCATTACCCACAGTACAACCGCCGACGCATATAACTATTCAAATCACAATGCATATGTGTTAAAAATTATGCCATTCAATCAACCAATGAATATATGGTAAGTGGACCAAACATTTGCGCGAGCAGTAGCCATAGTTTCAAAACCAAAGCAATAAATTGAAATCACACCAAGGGTTTGATTATATAAACTATGTGTTGCATGAAACGATTTATACCAAGGGTCTTACCACAACACAAATGTGTTTTCATGAAACCAATGTGTCAAGGGTATCGATCAAAGAACATATAAATCAAATCACCAATGCTTCACAAACTCGATTAAAAGAATATCCTCATAGTCTTGTAAAACGAAATCATATTAACAAATAAGAATGCCAAATGAATACGGATCTTGGAGTCTTGTCAACTGTATAACAATAAATAAATTGGAAATGCAATGAACATAGAGACAAGAGTGATAATAACAATCCAACGACGTTTTTAATACGACTTCGAAATCAAGGTTTTCACGCTTGCAGTCGTGAAAACAAGGACAAGGGTAAGTGGGAAAATGCATATAAAACAATAGTGTCATTTTATTCGAAGGTTGTGACTAAAATCAAAGTTTGAAAAACTATGGTGTAGGCAGCTTATAAGAACAGTATAAAAATGTGAATTGGATGCCAACAGGTTATCAGTCACCAACTAAGATGAGTCCCTTCGAAGTATTATACGGAAGGAAATGAACAACCCTGATCAGTTGGGATAATCCAGTTGACATGATTATGGTGGCACTAAAAATTCTACAAGAAATGGAATGAATGATAAAAAGGGTACACTAGATATTGAAAGAGGCAGAAGATCGACATATAAGCTATGTAGATCTAAAAACAAGACATCAAGGATTCAAAATTGGGTAACACGTATACCTAAAATTCAAAGCAAGAAGAAGCTATCTGAAGCTAGGAAGTTGTTCCAAGTTGGCACCAAGATTTTGTGGGATTTTAACTCGAATTGGACCCATGAAATATCAACTGGCACTTCCTACAAATTTAAAAGTTCATAATGTTTTTCATGTTTCGTTACTGAAAAAGATATATTCATTATACTACTCACATGATTGATTGGAACATGGTGCAGGTGGAAACAGAAGGTGAGTTCCAAGTGGAACCTCTCTACATTCTGGACAGGAAAGAAACAGTATTTCGGAATAGAGCCATCGCCCAGGTAAAAGTGCAATGCAAGCACTTTAGTCCCAAGGAGGCCACTTGAGAATTGGAAAAGGATATGCATAAATATTATCCAATCCTATTCTGAGAGATGATTGAAAACGAAGGATATTTTTGTACTTAAGGGGGAGATGATGTGATATCCTCAAATTATTAGAAATTAAATTCCAAGTTGAATTTAGAAATAAATTTCAATTTTTGGAAAATCCAAATTTAGAAATAAATTTCCATTTATGGAAAATTCGAATTTACAATAATTGATTTTGTAATTATTATTTTATGACTATTTGACAAAGTTTTGAATTTCCCAACTGTCCTCTTTTGATGGACACATGTATGAGACAATTTTTTTTATAAATTAAATGCTGGAAGACAAATGGAACAACAGGTTAAAAATAGCTAACTACGACTCCATGAGTGGGGAATTGGTTTGAGTTAACTCAGTGCTGATTTTTACAAGTGGAAGAAGTTGAATTTTGTCACTAGCAACCCATGAAAATAAGGGATTTGTAAAGTTGCGAATTTCCCCAAGGAGGGAAAGGAATGGAAAGACCTAGGTACAAGATAAATATAACATATGTGGGAGGCATGACACTGCTTAGTATGTTGGGGGATTGAGGAATGTTTTGTTGTTATGAAAACATTTGTTGTGAGGAAAAACATTTTTCTAATCTGTTGAAAGTGACAATAGCTAAAGAGTTAGACACATTTTTCCCTTATGGAGTCATGGTCAAACTAGGGGTGATCAGGTCAAGTGAGAATGGTTGTTTTGTTTCTATGGTTGGGTGGAACGTGGTTGTTCCATTTGTTTCCCAACATCAGTATTTAGATATGTATCTCAACTATGTTCTTTTATGGTTGATGTAATATTGTAGATGTTACATGGTTGATAATAGGTTTTATATTTTATACATATAAGCATAATCTATTTTTAGTGGACTATATCGCCATGTTAGTTTTGTGGCTTGCCACTGTGTAAAATACGTGTAGTGGTGTTTGATTAAAGTTTCATATATATATGTGTGTGTGTGTGTGTGTGTGTGTGTGTGTGTGTGTGAATTGTGTATATGTGCCTATTGTCCATGATAGATTTTTTTTCTTGATTGTTGTTCATTTCTGTACATCATCAAATACTTCAGAAAGAAAAGTATAACACACATTATATTGAATTTTCTGCTATTATGTTGAGTATAAAGAATAAAAGTCCCAAATACATTCTTTTATCTATTATCAAAGAAATATATTTGATACAATAGATCACAGGATACTGGACAAAATTTTTATATATGTATTACAGACAATAGGTCTCTGACCAATATTTTTCCTAGTTTGGGTTTTCCATAGACAAAAGAATTCCATAGCTAGTCTAAACGAATATTTAAAAGACTACATAAAAATTCTCTACAAGTGAGCGCATGGATTGCTGGAAGAGATATCGAACTCAAATACCATTTGTGGACAGGCCACTTACTTCACCAAGTGCACTGTCTCTTCTACCAACCTGTAAAAAAGCCATACAACAACATTAGTAAATTACTAATGTACAAACCATTAAAGAATACAATAAATGAAAGAGTCAAAGTATACTTATCTTGGATCCTGATTTCATATCGGAGTACCCTCGTTTCCTTGCGAAACAATCAACCCAAGTCCCAGGAAGGGGAGTGGGTGCGTAACTCATATGATGGGTTCCCTCGCAAGAAAAAGGGACCCATCATCAATTGACATACATGAGAAATCAATTTAATTGTGAAAGTAATAAGAATAAAAAAAACTTCTAAATTAAGTTTTGTAGCTTGATATCCTGTAGTTTATAAATTACGAAGAGCCAAAAGAATACTGTGGTGAGGCTAATAATTAAAAAAATAATTATCTTTCATAATACAAAGATGGAGATTTCGACAAGGATAATACTTGGTGCAAGAAGTATGAAATTAAGAAATAAATTACAGAGATGCAAGGATGTGATCTGACTAATAATATAATCCATAGTTTAATGTTTTAAATTATGCAAAATGTGTTCAAAATCATGCAAATTTATGGCCTCAACTTTCACCAGTGATGTGGAAATGCATGAAAGTATCAGTTATAGCCTATAATAAAACAATAAGACACATAAAAGTATCGGTCATAGTCTGAAATAAAACAAGGAAATCATGTTTTTAAAA
>JASDQU010103583.1:358095-385542 GCA_032191745.1 Picea mariana | reverse complement strand
AAAAAACCCTAACATAATCTCTATCGTTATATCTATGACCTTATAATGAACGGTCCAATTTAGAATCAAATTACAATATACATTTACAAGGAAATTTTTCCCTCGGGGGCTTTGCCTCTAAATCCCCATCAGGGGACACTGTCCCCAAACCCTGATCGCCCCCAGACCCCACAGAGGGGGTACCCCCCCTCTGCACTCCCCCACGTGGAAGAGTGTACATACTTCTCGGGTGTAAATACTTCATGGGGTATAAACACGGCTGAAAGTAAAAGACCTCTGAATCAGAATGATAATTAGGCTCGGCAACCAACAGATGATCCCAATATGAGCATGAAAAACTTGGTGATAACAACGAGGTTTCATTGCATGACTCAACTTCACTAGTATAACTACTAAAAAATTGAATGATGATTGAAAAGGAGTGGTGCCTTTATTTTAGGAGGGAATATTATCATATGGGAGGGAATAATCTCATCTATGAATGGTACCCTGAACTTAAGATAGTAAACATAGGAAAAATAACTACTACATGAGTGTGATTGTGAAATATCTCCAACATCCCCATTGGACACTACTAGGTGTTAGCACAAAAAAATGTAGCTAGAAGAGGCTTGCCTCTCCATAAGAAACTAAATAACCTCTACATGCATATACAAGCTTCTAACATATCAACTCAAGGTTCCTAATTAGTCTCATCATACAAAAGAGCATAGACATTCCATAGCACCATGGCGCTGCCAAATTGTCTATAAAGCATGGTATGTCATTTTACTACCTAAAATGTTACCAAATCTGTTAGGTAGTGTAATGATGGCACTATGAATTCCATAGGTTGTTACCAAATCTATTTTTATGTCGGATGCTACCAAATCTATCAACGTTGAAGTGATGTAGCTGTGGATTGTGATGGTGCTACGAAATTGCATGTAGACACACAAGCAGGCGCTACCGAAATTCTAGCAGAAACTGAATTGCGCAGAATTATTTTTTGATGCTTCTGCCAGTTTTAAGTGACTAACTTAAAACTTGGATTGTGAACAATTGAGAAGGTATTTTTGAAAACAGAGGAGGTTTTTGTTCATAACTTTCCAAATAACAAAAAGCTCTCTCATTTTTTCAAAATGTGTTATGGTTTAAGAGATATTAGACATATAAGTGCTGCTACCAACTCTTTTACAATGGTTTGGGAGGTTGTCAACTATCAAGGAGGATTCAAATGGATTCTCAAGGATCAATTAAATTTCAAGGGACACCTGCACCTAGGATTTTTCTCGATCAAAGGCCTCATGCAATGAGGTGGAAACAATTTATTAATAACTTCCAACAAATTCCTAAAGATTAGTAGTTTGTTGGATTTTTGTCTCTTTTATTGTTTCCACCTATCTCCAAGGCTTAGAATCTAATGGAGGAGAGGGAATTCGACCTCATAAAGTTATTTGGATTCTATTTTCTTTTTCGGGAAGGAGAGATCTCTTGGAGAGCGGGATTCGTGAGCCAAGAGATGCTAGAGAGAGTAGGAGCAGGCAATTTTTCTGTGTGTGTTCATTTGTAAGATTGTGGGCATTTTATGATTGTAAGCATTACTACTATTGGAGACTCATGAGATATGTGATTTCATATTGTAACTCTTTTGTTTATATTTCTTCTTATTTGAATATATTGAAGATTTGAGGATCAAAGGATGCCAATGATTTGTGGATCCCTAAGCAGCAAAGGATCTACTGTATTTTTCCCATCATTCATTGTTTATATTCAAGTATTTGTTAATTCATTAAATTGAGAGGATATCTATTTAGTGAACATTCTATCTTATGTTTTCCTTCTTCATTCTTCAACCTATCAGCATAGAATCTTGTTTTCTGTTGAGTAGCATTAATGCCTTCGATGAGTAGAATGTTTGTGACTCCATTGCCCATTGGTGTAGCCTACTAATCTGTAGTTTGTTGCCCTCTCCCTTTCTTTCTCCATCTTGTTGATCCACCTATTCAAAACAAAAATTATTTTTTACATTCTGATGGGTGTTGAGCTTACACTTTAACAGTCAAAGTGTGACTTTCAGTGCTAACACTAGGGACTAAATGAAAAATGGGTCTTGGAAAGAAGCCATGTTAGGTACGCATTTTACAATTCATATAATGAATTATCACTGAGAAAATAGGAAAGAGGAAAAACCTCAAGGGAAACCACCCCCCTCAAAGTACAATGCAAGAAAAAGACAGTTTCTATGCAGTTTTGTTATCCACACCAATATGGGCAAGTAGAAAGTGGAAGTTTTGCTCAATGAATGCCTTGGTGAACATGTCAGAAGTATGTTCAAAGGAAGGATAGTGATTCAAATAAAATTGATCTCATTATAACAAACTCTGTAACGTAATGCATGTCGATCATGATGTGTTTTGTCCATTGTCGCTACACTATGTCTCTACAAAACTTCAGAGTGCTCTAATTGTCACTCCAAATGACAGTTGGATGATGGATATGGATACCAAGATCTGTGTGGAAATTTTATGTCCAAATTCCCTGAACAATAATGTTTTATGCTCCTCTATACTCAGCGTATGTCAATGATAAATCAATCGTTAATTGATTTTTGTTCGACCAATAGATGGGGTCAGATAAAAAAATGAGAGTATACCCAGAGGTGGACTTGTGATATGTGTTATCTCTAGCCCAATATGAATCAATAAATCCCATGAGATCCAATGTGAAACATGTTGCATAGTGAATCCCATAACTAGTAGTGCCCTGAACATATCTGAGAATCCACTTGGAATCTTTCCAATGTAGCTCATGTAGATCCTGCATGTACCCTGAAAGTACCCCTATTCCATATGAAATATTTGGTTGGGTGTGGGTGATATATAAGAGGATCCCCACTAGATATCGATACATGGTGCTATCCACTAATGGTATATCCCCGCCATCCTCAAGATGTACCACATACAAGAAGGGTGTGGTTGTAGACTTGTATTTTGTTGTGTGTAATCTAACCAAGAGATCCCTAACATACTTATTATGAGACAACTTTTTTTCATGAAGCATCATAGAAAACCTCAAGATGAAGAAAAAATGGAAGTGAACCTATATCTTTCATAGAGAACTTGTCATGCAAAATGTCTTGAACCGTAGCAATTGTTGACACCTAACTAACTGTGATCAAGAGGTCATATACATATAGCACTAATATCGACATGGAGTCATAATTCCTTAGCATGGAAACATTGGGATCTATTTTACATATAACCAAATTTTGAGAAAGTAAATAAGAATCCATCTTAGCATACCATGCTCTCGGCGCGTGCTTAAGGCCACAAAGTAAATTTTTTAGTTGGCATACTAAAGACAATTTTTGTATGTATCCTTGGGCATGATTTATGGGGATATCTTCTGAGTTATCCCCATGAATAAAAGAATTATTCACATATCTAGTGAACTTCCCATTCCCTAGCTGTTACAATGGTGAGGGCCAAACAGATCGAGTCCATTTTTTATACTGGAGAAAATGTCCCATCATAATGAATCTTATGGACTTACTTAAATCTGTTGGCAACCAATATTTCCTTGTACCTACTCAGATGTTCTTCAGTCAAAAGGAAATGCATGAGGAATTCCATAAATTGTGCATTGTACCGAGTTTTTTCAGTATTGTACCAAGTATAAAGACTTCCAAGTGAACGCCAAATTTATGGCATTCCTCGTGAATTCCTCTTCTTTCTCTCACAGTCTCCTCTCTTAGAATACAATATTCTCAATGATGCATAGATGCAATACATTTTCCTCATAAAAGAGGGTTTCCTTATAGGGAAAAAAAACCTAACATAACTTCTACCGTCAGATATGCGACCTTATAATGAATGGTCTAGATTTACTTCGAAATTACAATATATATTTCCAAGGAATTTTTTCCTTCGAGGGCTTCACCCCTGAACCCGCCTGCGTGAAGGGGTGTACAGTGTTCATGGGATATAAACATAGATGAAAATATTTGTGTGTCTTGATGGCTGACTGGACTGAAGTGCTACCTTTTGTTTCACTAAATATATGTGTGTGTGTGTGTGTGTGTGTGTGTGTGATACAAATCACACAGCTTAGTTTGGAATAAAAACATAGGGGGTATCTAATAGTTGGTGTGTGTGTGTGTGTATATATATATATAATATAAATCACATGGATTAGTTTGGAATAGAAACATAGGGGGGTATCTAATAGTTGGTAAGGACTTACAACACTTGGCTATCACCCGATGAGGATGACCGTAAATTTTTTTGTATCGATTGATATAGTGGTAGACACATTTAAAAGGGAAACTAGTTATTACCATTGTAGTGGTTGATATTTCAACTTAAATTAACAGATAGTCAATATAAATGTTGCATAATTAATTAATGTATTACATATTTTCTCTATGTAACATAGACCTGGTATTTGGTTAACATTTCCTACTACTTGTCTTCACAAGAAAACTCTAACTCGGTCATTGAGAAGCAGTTGGCGCCATTTATGGAAAACCAAAACAGTAAGAGGATGGGATCCTCTCCAACTAGCCGAAGTTGACTTTCCTTCTAGAATACCAAGTCCAAAATTTCCTCCTCTAGTTATCCTCGCCACTAATNCAATATAAATGTTGCATAATTAATTAATGTATTACATATTTTCTCTATGTAACATAGACCTAGTATTTGGTTAACGTTTCCTACTACTTGTCTTCACAAGAAGACTCTGACTCGGTCGTTGAGAAGCAGTTGGCACCATTTATGGAAAACCAAAACAGTAAGAGGATGGGATCCTCTCCAACTAGCCGAAGTTGTCTTTCCTTCTAGAGTACCAAGTCCAAAATTTTCTCCTCTAGTGATCCTCACCACTAATGATTGATATATTAATGATTTTTATAATAATAATAATAATAATAATAATAATAATAATAATAATAATAATCTACACCAAATTGGTGTATGAGACCCCCTTGTTTGTGGGACAAGGGACCCCCCTCCGCCCAACGATTTGACTGGTAAAGCCTATGGAGGTATACATACCCTACCCCCCTCTGGATTTGAACTTGTTGCCTCTTAAGAGGAAACACATGTTCTTAACCATTAGGCCCACTTAGGTTGTATATTAGTGAATTTTTATAAAGATTTATATATTAATGATTGATGTTAATGATTTTATATTAGTGATTTTATATAATGAATATATATGTTACTGAATTGATATTAATGATTTATAATAATGATTTCTATTATTGAGTTAAATATTATTGATTTGATATTAATGATTTTATTTAATGATTTTATATTAATTAATTAGAAAGTGAAATGTGTTCAATGATTTATATTAATGATTTTTTTGAAATATAAATCAATACCTACGCATTTGACGTAAATAAAACAATGTGCAAGTTGCACAACACCAAAGTAAAGTAGATAAAATGATTACACTCCATTACATTACTAGAATAAAAATCCTTGGAGTCAATGTCATACCCTTAAGAGGTTATTGATGATAATGTTTTATTTTGCATAAACAATGAATTATTTTTACATGATTATGTTGTTGAAATTAGTTGTGTGAATTGTAAAGATACATTTAGTTTACCATAATGTGTGTGTGTGTGTGTGTGTGTGTATTCTTAGTATTACTTACTCACTGATGTTATATTTGGATGTTGTTACATATGGTATTTGAGTGGGTTCTACTCTGCGACATAGGACTCGTTACGATTTCAATTGCAATTTATTTAATTAAAGATGTAGTACTAATATAAATCAAAATGTTTAATGGAAGGAATCATGGTTAGAGGACGTAGAAATATTATACTTCAAGGTGTGTAAGGAAGAGATATGCCTCCTCCAAGTACACCTACACCCGAGGGATCTACTCCATAGAGAGAGGACAATAATGTCGAGAAGCAGCATGTTGCAGTGGGTGATGTCATGGGTATGATGAGGTATTTTCAAAGGACGTCAGAGGTGGTAATGGATGGCCTTGATCGTGATGAGGGTAGGGGATATGCACCCAATGAGGGTTCACAACACCCTCCTATAGTTAGTGGTAGTGTTCATAGAGAACTCAAGAAGGTAAAATTTCTTGAGTTATGGCGTTTCAGGAACGGTTTAGCCACCAAATCTTGGTGGGAGAATATAGAAATGCATTTTTCATTTTGAGATTACACCTCCAGCATGAAAGTTCGCATGGTTGTTTTTTAGCTGAAAGGGAGTGCGCTTTTTTGGTGGAAGACATTCTTACCACAACTGAATATGATCATTGAATATGTTTCTTGGGAATTGTTTGAGGAGTGATTCTGAGAGAGGTACCTCTTTAATGATTTCATGCTTAAGAGAAATACATTCCTAAAAAAATGTTTAAAAAAAATTGACAATACAAATTTACTATATTATCGTTTAGCTTGAAACATTCCCCTACTGTATTCATGATTTTAATGAATGGGGTTTTCTGCAAATACTTGGACAAGTTTGTACATGTATCTATTGATGATATATTATTAATTTACTCTCGAACAAGGGAGGTGTTGATATTATGGTAGTTGAAGGAGGTATTTTCCTCCATGTGTAAACATGACAAGAATAGAATATTCCAGGAAGCAAGAAGAAACACTAATGAGTTGGATAATAACCCTAGAAGACATGTCGGCTCAAGAGGATAATTTTTATTAGGTTATTAGCCTCCAAGAGAAGAAGTCGGCGGAAGAAATAATATATATTGAACAGATAGATACCCAGAATGAGAAGTTGGCTCAGGAAGTTAGCCAAAGTTAGTATAAATACAGGAGAATAGTCTTCATTCTAGTAGGCCTTTCTCAGAATTGCAGAGCAACACTTGTGTGCACTGGACTTTCCCAGTTTGTGCGTAGGTTTGGAGCAGAGCTATCGTTGCAGCTGTTGTAATTAGCACATTATGCTTTGGCTAGGAATATCTCTTGGTTAGGGTTTCGACTATCTGATCAACTCTTGTTTGATGCGTTATCCTTGGGGAAAGGTGCGCTACTCTTTGTTTGGCTATCTAGCATAGGGTTTTCTTCCAGAGTAATTCTCTGTCAAGGTTAAGGTGCTCGGAGGGTGGCTTCGGCCTATGCTTGGGTGACAATAGTCATATTGTCAATGGTAAAACGAGCACATCCATTATATTTTAATAGGTTATGGGCCCACACCTCCTTCATTCAGTCTAACCGTTGGAAGGAAACATAGCCATAAAGATATTAAGCTTGTTGAAGAACTTCCACTAGATTTTCTAGCAAGAGCAGTCACCAAAGCACTGTCGCTAGGGTTACTAGCAGGTGCAGTTGCAGAAACCCTAATCCTCTTGTTGAGGCACCTTAAGTGAAGGGATTGACCTAATTTATGGATAGACCAGTGCTCCCTAGCCCAACACATCTCCTAGTACTCTCAGCAAGACAAGACGTCAAGTTTGATTTTTTGGTCAAATCTAGGGTTGACCAAGTCAAAGCATCCATGACTTATTCTATGAAGTCAGAAAACAAGTTAGATGGAGCTTCTAACTTCAGAACATGGAGACAAGGATTGACCTCATCCTTGCCAAGAATAAAGTGTTGGATATCATGAAAGGAAAGATCGTGGAACTAGAGTTTGAAGAAGGAAAAGAGAAGGAACCACAGAATGTTGCAGTTATTGAGAAGTTCAAAGACAGTGACATCAATGCCATGAGTATCATAGTGGACTCTATAAAAGACCACTTTATACCCTACATCTCCCATCTTTCCTCATTGAAGAATATGTACAATGCCCTAACAAAACTCTTCTCAGTTAGAAACATTGAACAAGTAATAAGTCTGAAGAATGAGCTCCATGACATGAAGATGAATGATAATGATAGCATAACATCATACTTTGTGAGAATCTCTCAGTTAAGAGATCAACTACAATCTATTGAAGAGATCACTTCAGAGAAGAAATTGGTAAACATAGTACTCAATGGTCTTCCCAAGATGTGGGATTCATTTTCTGCAAGCATGAACATAAGGAAGGAGTGTCCTACCTTTGAAGAACTTTGGACTTGTTGTGCTCAAGAAGAATCAAGGATCAGTGCAAAAGAGGAACCCCAAAATAAGTACGATGATCAAGCCTTCACAACAAGGTTCAAGGATTTCAGGAACAAAAGGAAGTTTGGCTCCAGAAAGAAAACAAATCAAGAGAAAGATATGTCAATGATACAATGCTTCAATTGTCAAAAGTATGGTCACTGCAAGAATCATTGTCCCGATTTAAGGAGAAGGAAGGAAACACACAAAGCATCAGTTTCTGAAGAAAGGGAACCCTCAAAGAAAGCCAAGCAGGACAAAACAAACTTCTTCTTCTAAGACATGGTAACAATACGCTTCATAGTTCTTGTACATACCATGTTTTTAGTACATATATTGCATATCTATTTCTTAGAAGATAATATGTTCAAAGAGAAACTATACTTATGGAAGAAAAAAAAGATAAGGACTTGTATCACTATGACTACAAGACAAGCTACAAGATAATATGAAACCAGAAAGAAACCTAGCAGAAGTAAAGACATAAAGAAGTCAGCAACCAAGACAAAACTGGAGAAAGACTTATGACACCTTACATAAGGCAAAAAGGATGCAGATGGAAGCATGGATTATGTTAGATGGAGGGATTTGATTATATACTTCCAAAAGAAAAACATGCACTCATACATGAAGCAAGGATTAGGAGGGAGCTAATCCTATGATCAACTGAAGATGATGAACTATATATCCATGGTAGCATCCATGAAAAGCAGTACGTGTTCAGTTCGACCTCGGAAAAGTCTTCTTCGAAGAGAAGCTATAAAGTATCCCTGGTTTTCCATTCACATTCATGATCCTATGATGAAAGGAAGAAGTGGAATCTTTAGGGCATGGAATCTATATGAAACTCCATGGACCCAAGAGCTAAAGAAAAACATGAGGAAGAAAAGTAGATTCCAAGAAAGAAAGAGAAGCAAGAACAACCAGTCATTGTATCAAGAATCACAAGATTACCAGCCTAATATGAAATCACTAAAAGAAATCAAGAAGAGAAACTAAAAGTTGTGATGAAGAACAGTGTATGAAAAGACTTATGAATGTAAGCATTGCGAGATCCAGAACTAGAGGTTCTCCCAGATGGAGGGAGAAGACTATGATGATTACTTTTTCCAGTAAACCAGACAAATCTCTACATAATTCATTATATCATCTGAAATATCCATGGGTTAGAGTTCCACATAACATGAATGCAAAGATTATTCTCTAGAGAAATTGAACAAAGAGCATATGAAGAGCAACCTCAAGACTTTAAGGGACACCAGAAAGAGACCCTTGTATGCAAATGGAAGAATATAGCTTGGTGGAGAACCTCCAATGCACAATAGAAGCATGGTGAATATTTTCTATAACAGACATATTGTATCAGAATGATTACTCAGAAGATCAGGATGATGGATTGCCAATCCATGACAAATATCTCATGATGACAAATGAACTGCCAAATGGATATGTTCCAATTTAACCCTTGCCATGATGTTGTGAGCTAGCAGGAACCAAGTGGAATCCAATAATGATATACCTTATTGATTAGAGCTACATGAAGCCTTCAGAGAAAACTAGTGTTCCAAACCAAAGTACTTTTGAAATCAAGCATTAAATTATCCATGATGAAGTCCAGAAAGGAGAAATTGGTTCTCCAATACATATCTCCACAAATGAGCAAGATAAGCAGACATTTTGGTAAATCTTTTGTCCAAGATGAAAGAGTTTGTGTACTCAAGCTAGAGCTCATGGACATGACTTCCTTACTAAAAAAGGAAGATATGACTCCCAGGTTGGAAGGGAGCACTGATGTGTTACTGATTGATGGATAGACACTGTTCAGTTCGAAAAATGGTCCAATATGAGTAGTTCATTTCTAGTTCAGAAAGTGGTTTGAGATTTCTGATGGACAGGAATTTTCGAGTTCGGAAAATGGTCCAAATCGAACGATCATTTTCGTAACCAAAATGGTTCAATGGATTGTTGATGTACCCTAGACAATGATTTCCCATTGTGCTTAACATGGGGAATTGTCTAGGGTAGTCTCTTTTCTTGAGGGTTACTCAAGAAGACTGGCCTGCCTTGTTGGACAATGATTTCCCATTGCGGTTAACATGGGGAATGGTTCATTTTGGAGGTTGGTGCAGGACAGTCATTTCCTTAGGAAATTGTCCAGACAGTCATTCCTTAGGGAGGATTCATTATCTCCAGGTTGCACTTTGTTTAGTGCCAGAGGAATAGCCCAGGGTGGAGAATGATCCAGGTTCAACAATCAGAGACAGACAATCCTTAGGGAAGTCTCACTCTCTCTAGCTTACACTTTGTCTAGTGTCAAAGGAATAGCCCAGGGTGGGGAATGGTCCAGGATAAGAAATCAGGACAGTTATTCTTCCTTTCTTAAGAAGAATAGTCTGGATAGCTCATCATTTATTTTTTTCCTTCTGAAGGCAGATGCTCTTCCAATATCTCACAGATGTGAGTGGAAGAATGGCCCAGATGATTCAGTTTATATCATAACATTGTTTCTGTGCAAGTTGATATCACATGATTGTTATGAAGATTGTATGTCTCTAGACAGTAGATGTATACTATTGTGGTGGATGTGTTCCATTTTTTGTGACTATATGTCACCGATCAAGTACCTGTGTGCTACTTGGTGTGGTAGTGTACCACTGGATTGTGGTTGTATACTACTATGGATGGACACAATTGTGATCTACAGAATGATATTGTTATGATTTCCTTGAAGACTATCAGCAATGTTGAAAATGATTGTCAGCTAGATGGATAATGGATAGAGATTTCCCAAATAGAAAATGGTCTGGGACATTTATTCTTCTAGGACATATGTCCATAATAGAATAATGGTTCTTGTGTCACTCTATGGAGTGAGTGACTTATCTAGCATCATGCTTGATTACTCAGATGGGGTATGGTTTTGAGACATTGTGGAGTTGATGACATTGATAGCGATGATGGTTCTCATGATCCAGTCATGAGAAAGTCTATAGAACTATGTTGATGCTACTGGGTGAATGGTATGTTTGTGCTCAATACCATTACCGGTAATACCTCCCTAGCTAGGAGCGAGTGTTGATATTATGGTAGTTGCGAGAGGTATTTACCTCCACATGTAAACCTAATGAGAATAGAATATTCTGAAAAGAAAGAAGAAACCTTAATGAGTTGGCTAATAATCCTAGAAGACATGTCGGCTCAAGAGGATAATTTTTATTAGGTTATTAGCCTCTAAGAGAAGAAATCAGCGAGAAAAAATAATATATATTGAACAGATAGATACCAAGAATGAGAAGTTGGCCTAGGAAGTTAGCCAAAGTTAGTATAAATACAGGAGGCCAGTCTTCATTCTGGTAGGAATTTCTCAAAATTGCATAGCAACACTCGTGCGCACTACAGTTGCCCAATTTGTGCACAGGTTTCGAGGAGAGTTGTCATTGTAGCTACTACAGCTAGAAAATTATGCTTTGGATTGGACTATCTCTTGGTTAGGGTTTGGACTATCTGATCATCTCTTATTTGATGTGATATCCTTGGGGAAAGACATGCTACTCTTTGTTTGGCTATCTAGCCTAGGGTTTGCTTCCAGAGTGATTCTCTATCAAGGTTAAGGTGCTCGGAGGGTGGCTTTGGCCTATGGTTGGGTGAAAATAGTGATATTTTCAATGGTAAGACAAGAACATCCATTATATTCTAATAGGAGAAGCACATAGAACATATGATATTAGTTTTGTGGTGCTTAAGGGAAAACAAGTTGTACAAAAAGTTGTCGAAATTTTCATTTTATCAGACAAATATTCACTATTTGGGACACATTATTTATGGAGAAGCTATCGTTATGGATCCAGAAAAGATAAAGTCTATTATGGAATGGCCAACATTGACGAACATGCAAGAAGTATGTAGCTTTATGGGATTAGTATATTACTATAGACATTCCGTCGAAGGATTTTCAAAAATAACAAATCCAATTACAAAATTGCAAAGGAAGAATCATAAATTTGTATGGTTAGATAAATGCGTTGAAGCATTTCAAAAGATTAAATAATTATTAACAACAACACCGATATTGAAGGTCCCTGATATGGACAAGGAAATCATAGTTTTCATTGATGAATCCAAGGAAGGAATGGGTGGATTACTAATGCAAGAAGGTCGAGTTAACACATATATTTAAAGGAAAATAATAATTCATGAAGAGAATTATGAAACACATGATTTGGAATTATTAGCAATTTTTTATGCCTTATGAGTTTGGAGACACTACCTTATTGGACGAAAATTCAAATTGAAAATTGATCATAGTGGGTTACAACACATTTTACACATAATGACTTAAACACATGACAAAGATGTCGATCACACCATGCATTTTCTCAATAATACCACAAAAAATGAACCTTCGGGAAAATATTTTATCATTATATATCGATGATGACTAGTACAAGGAATTAAAAGACAATATCAGAGAAGATACCATGATAATACCTAGATATGAGGGTTATTCTTTGGATAGTGCTAGGCTATTAAGATATAATGGCTGAATTTATGTACCACTAGATGACGAAATAAGAAATTTAATTTTGAACGAAGCTCATTTAGCAGTTTATATGGCCCATCCCTAAGTCACGAAAATGAAGGCATCTCTTAAACCATTCTTCTTTTAAAAGGGAATGAAATATGATATAATTAACTATGTGGCCAGATGTAATGTACCCCAAATTTCCTTAAAAAAAATTGTAGGGGAAAGCTAAAGTCTATTAATTCATCAAAAATTTTCATGACACAAAAGCTAATCCATTATATATCTTATTCCACTATTGTATACGGATAGAATTTTTACTCCACTATAATTATCCATCCTACAGGGTTGAAAGAGATTTAAATTCAACCTATCTCTTACTGTTATACTTTGTCATAGCGTTGTTATTAGATTAGAATCATATATTTATTAGCATTGAGGAATTAGTATCTAGGACTATCAAAGTCCATAGCCTAAGCACTAGGGTTACACCGAAACAAGCTATCCATTTTACAATAGCCAATAAAATTATGTTACAAATCATGTAAGCGATAAAATCCATAACAAAAAAGTTTAAAACACTAGTGAACATAGTGTTGAACTAAAGGACATAACTATCCAAGTCAAAACTCTATGCACTAGAGTTTGTAACACCCATAAAAATATACCACTTTACCATGGTGTAATGAACTATATTTAAACAAGGTATATACGATATGAATGCAATGCTAAAGTGGTAACTCTATGCATATACTATCATTACCGAACCAATTTATGGTTAGACATATACCACACAACATTTAAGTGGTTCGTAAATAATAATTGAGGTGGATGCCAGGTCAATCTGAACATAGGTTTTTATAACTGTAGGAATTTATGGTAGGATGATTTCATTAATGGTGATAAATCTACCAGTACTCTCCAGACCCAACACTACAGATGACCGCATGATATGGGCTTGCCACTTTAGATGGTTTCACATGGCAAGGTATGGGGTGGCATACCTTTCACTCTTCTCCACTACTAAGGGGCACGAGGTGCCATTACACCCTACGTAGTTGTTCCTTTTCACTTTGTTACTCTATGGTTTACTCCCTATGATGAGTAGTAGTGTTCGACTCTATGGAGAATGGTAGCATGGGTGCCCTGGAAGGGTCTCCCACAGGCATGGTAACTAACTGCTCTAAAACTTGCATTTTCTGTCCAATGTAATATTTATGCAAGCGTTCTCTATGCAACGTATTATTTATGCCCAAAATGTTTTCGGTGAAAGGTATTATTTATGCCAAAACATTCTCTGTCCAACACATTATTTATGTCCAAGTGTTCTTTGTTCAATGCATTATTTATGTCCAACTGTTATCTGTACAATACATTCTTTATGCCAACATTTCCTGTGAATTGTATTATTTATTCCAAAGTGTTCTCTTCGCAATGTGTTATTTATGCCCAAAAAATTTCTCTGTTGGGTGCACACGTTGTCTGAGTAATGCCTTACTTGTTTGTACACTAATACATATTTGAGGTTCAATGTCACATAATTTATGACTTTCTCTTGTTGTGAGAGTTGACATCATATGATAAATTTCACCTCCTTATTTATTTCACTCCAAGCTCCATCGTGTTAAATATTTTCATTTATCAGTAAGCTTATCACTCAATTTGGTGGGGTTACTATGTTTCTTTTGGGCTAGATATCAGTCTTCAAACCCGTAACCCTTCGAGACTCTTTCCTAGTCCACCCGTGGTTGGAATAATTGTTGCCAAAGGCTAAACCCTCTTCAAAATTCTTGTTTTGGTTTTAAGTCTGTACAAAAATTGTTACACCCATGACCCTTGTCTAGAGGTTACTGTGTAAGTAAATAAGTGTCAGTTACTATGTAAGGAATATAACCTCCAATTTTAGAGGCCTATCGGGAAGACCCTCTATAATGTCATAGTCAAATAATCATATACTTTCATTATGTCGTTTGGTCGTCATGTTCGAAGATTCATACACTTAATGGATTTGTAACAGACTTCGATTAATTTGAACTCTGTATGTAAAATTCATAATGGTACTCTATATTTTTATGCATCATGGTAAAAATCCTGTGTTGGTTGAAAATAGCACTCATGCCCCTTTGTATGTATTCACTGGTTATAGAATATCTTTGTCAAGAAGAAAAAAAGTGTTATATCATTGTTAAAACACCCACAACCATTTGACAACATATTTTATTGTTCTCTATTGTTCAAATCCATCTGAAGAAAATTAAGAATCCTCTCTTTTAACAACTCTGTTTTTAAAAACACGATTTCCTAGTTTTATTTCAGACTATGACCGATACTTGCATGCGTCTTCTTGTTTTATTTTAGGCTATAACTGGTACTTTCATGCATTTCCACATCACGGGTGAAAGTCGAGGCCATAAATTCACATGGTTTTGAACACATTTTTCATAATTTAAAACATTAACCTACGGATTATATTATTACTCAGATCGCATCCTTGCATCTCTGTAATTTATTTCTTAATTTCATACTTTCTTGCCCCAAGTATCATCCTTGTCGAAATATCCATCTGTGTATTATGAAAGATAATTATTGTTTTAATTATCAGCCTCACTGCAATATTCTTTTGGCTCTCCGTAATTTATAAACTACACGATATCAAGCTACAAAACTTAATTTAGAAGTTTGTTTTATTCTTATTACTTTCACAATTAAATTAATTTTTCATGCATGTCAATTGATGATGGGTCCCTTTTTCTTGTGAGGGAACCCATTAGATGAGTTACACACCCATTCCCCTTACTTGGACTTGGGTTGATTTTTTCACAAGGTAATGAGGGTACTCCAATATAAAAATGGGATCCAAGATAAGTATACTTTGACTCTTTCATTTATTGCATTCTTTAGTGGTTTGTACATTAGTAAGTTACTAATTCTATTGTATGGCTTTTTTACAGGTTGGTAGAAGAGACATTGCACTTAGTGAAGTAAGTGGTATGTCCACAAAAGGTATTTGAGTTCAATATCTCTTCCAGCAATCCATGCGCGCACTTGTAGACAATTTTTATGTAGTCTTTTAAATCTTCGTTTAGACTAGCTATGGAGTTCTTTTGTCTATGGAAATCCCAAACTGGAAAAAATATTGGTCAGAGACCTATTGTATGTAATACATATATACAATTTTTGTTCAGTATCATGTGATCTACTGTATCAGATATATTTCTTTGATAATAGATAAAAGAATGTATTTTGGACTTTTATTCTTTATACTCAACATAATAGCAGAAAATTCAATACAATGTGTTTTATAATTTTCTTTCTGAAGTATTTGATGATGTACAGAAATGAACAAGAATCAAGAAAACATATCTATCATGGCCAATAGGAACATATACACAATCCATATATATATGAAACTTTAATCAAACACCACTACATGTATTTTACACGGTGGCAAGCCACAAAACTAGCATGGCTATATAGTCCAACAAACCGTAGAAACAAAACAACCATGATCACTTGTCTTGATCACCCCTAGCTTGACCGTGACTCCATAAGGGAAAATTGTGTCTAACTCTTTAGCTACTGTCACTTTCAATAGATTAGAAAAATGTTTTTCCTCACACCAGATGTGTTCATAAAAAAAAAACATTCCTCAATCCCCCAACATACTAACCAGTGTCATGCCTCCCACATATGTTATATTTATCTTGTACCTAGGTCTTTCCATTCCTTTCCCTCCTTGGGGAAATTTGCAACTTTACAAATCCCTTATTTTCAGGGGTTGCTAGTGACAAAATTCAACTTCTACCACTTGTAAAAATCAACACTGAGTTAACTCAAGCCTATTCCCCACTCATGGAGTTGTGGTTATCTATTTTTAACCTAGTCGTTCCATTTGTCTTCCATCATTTAATTTATTAAAAAGTTTTTCTCATACATGTGTCCATCAAAAGAGGATAGTTGGGAAAGTCAAGCCTTTGTTTAATAGTCATAAAATAATAATTACAAAATTAAATATTCTAAATTCGCATTTTCAATAAATGGAAATTTATTTCTAAATTTGGATTTTCCAAAAATTAAAATTTATTTATAAATTCAACTTGGAATTTAATTTCTAATAATTTGAGGATATCACATCCTCTCCCCCTTAAGTACAACACTATCCTCAATTTTCAATCATCTCTCAGAATATGATTGGATAATATTTATGTATATCCTCTTCCAATTCTCAAGTGGCCTCCTCGGGACTAAAGTGCTTCCATTGCACTTTTACCTGGGCCATGGCTCTGTTATGAACTATTGTTTCTTTCTTGTCCAGAATGCATAAAGGTTCTGCTTGCAACTCACCTTCTGGTTCCACCTGCACCATGTTCCAATCAATGATGTGAGTAGGATCATGAATATATCTTTTCAGTAACGAAACATGAAAAACATTATGAACTTTTAAATTTGCAGGAAGTGCCAGTTGATATTTCATGAGTCAGATTCGAGTTAAAATCCCACAAAATCTTGGTGCCAACTTGGAACAACTTCCTGGATTTAGATAGCTTCTTCTTGATTTGAATTTTAGGTATATGTGCTACCCAATTTTGAATTCTTGATGTCTTGTTTTTACATCTACATAGATTTTATGTCGGTCTTGTGCCTCTTTCAATATCTGGTGTACCCTTTTTACCATTCATTCCATTTCTTGTAGCATTTCTGGTGCCACCATAATCATGTCAACTGGATTATCCCAACTGATTAGAGTTGTGCATTTCCTTCTGTATAATACTTCGAAGGGACTCATCTTAAGTGATGCCCGATAACCATTATTGTAAGCGAACTCAACTAAGTGTAGATATTCTTCCCACTTAGTAGGTTATGTTCTTACATACATTCGCAACATCTCTTTGATAATTTGGTTTGTTTGTTTTGTTTTCCCATCTGTTTGTGCATGGTAACTTGTGCTGAAATTCAAATTAGTAGCCAAACCTGCAAACAATTATTTCCAAAAATTGGATGTAAATTTGACATCTCCATATGAAATCACCATCTTAGGAATTCCATGCAACCTAGAAATTTATTTCATAAAAAATTAAGCGATATTAATCGCTTTGTACGTAGATTCCACAAGTACAAAATGTGGATATTTACTTAATTTATCAATCACTACCATAATTGAGTGATTTTTTCTTTGAGTCTTAGGAAAACATGTGATGAAGTCCATCAAAATAATTTCTCATTTCCATTTGGGTATAGGCATAGGTTGTAACATACGTACCGGAAGCTCGTGCTCAGCCTTTACCTCTTGAAAATCTAAACATTTAGACAAATATTCAGTTGTTTCATTTTTCATGTTAGGCCAATAAAATTGTTTCCTTAATGATGTTGTCATTTTTTCGTATCCTGGGTGACCAAAATATGACTTTTTGTGTAGCTCATCAATATTTTTCATCTTTAAATAAGTAGATTTAGGTACATACAACCTATTCTTGAACCTTAACAACCCATTTTTATCTATACTCAGATTTGTTTTGTTCGGATTTTCTACATTTCCTTGCACTTATGTTGTTGTTTTGATGTAATTTTCATCATTACTGCTTGCAGATTTTATTCTATGTTCAATATCATTTTTTTCTTTGCTAACAATTATTTCATAAATCCCACTAGTCCTCCCACTTAGTGAATATGCAAAAAAAAATTCCTTACCCTTGATGTGTCATACTTCAAAGATGAACTCACTTAAAAAGCCCAACTATCTTGCTTGTCTTGCACTAAGATCTAGTTGACTAAAAAAAATATTTACACCACTTTTGTCAGTTAGTAACATAAATTTTCTTCCCATTAAATAATGTTGCCACATTTTTAATGCATGAATCACAACAACTAATTTTAAATCATGATTCACATAGTTTCATTCATGTTCTTTCAATTTGTGTGATTCATAATAGATGATGTGTCCATATTGTGTTAGCACACCTCCTAATCCCTCTTCACTTGCATCTCCACAAACTATAAAGTATTTATCTGGATCTGCTATTTTTAGGATAGGTGTTTTAGTTAACAATCCTTTTAGATTATCAAAATTGTCTTGACATTTTTCCGACTAATTAAAATTTATTCACTTTTTTTGTAGTGATGTAATCAGATATGCAATTATGGAAAATCCTTCAATAAACCCTTCGATAATCCTTCGATAAGCAGCCCTGAACCTAGTTGAGAGAGGTCTCATAAGCCAGTTTATGGGCCTCTGGCCTTCGCCTAAATCTTTGGAAGAATGGACACAAAGGAACTGGAAACCCCTGATCAAAGAGGGAGTCAAAAGCTACTTTGTAGGAAAGGGCTTCTTCGTACTCATCTTCGAGAACACTAAAGATAGGTGATTGATCTTCAGAAATGGGCCATTCTTTATGGGACCTTAGGGACTTTACCTAAATAAATGGACTCCCAACTTTGATCCCACTCAAGACGTTCCCTCCGCAGTCCCGGTATGGGTCAGGCTTCCACATCTTTCGCTCCACTGTTGGAGCCAAAAATCCCTCCAGATCATTGGCAACACATTGGGAAAATACATAGACCACGCTGCAAGAAAGGATCAGTATTCCTGTGCTCGAATCTGCGTAGAAGTGGACTTAGAAGAGGGGCTCCTGGAAGCAATCAATCTTAACGTAGCTGGGTGGACGTACGTACAGGAGCTGGATTACGAGAAACTACCTTTTAAGTGCAGACACTGTGATGGACATGGACACTTTGCAAAGCATTGCAAGAAGAAAGCAGAGGAACAGGTTGAAAAACATAATGGGGAATCATGGACCTTGATTCAGAAAAACACAAATACAAAAAAAGGTAAAGGAAAAGGCCATATGACCGTATCTCACAGCAGTGACGGTAATGAACAAGAAAAGGACGCAACGCAAAAGGGAACAGCAAATGTCCAGGACAAGCAAGCAAAACAAATAGAAGAGAATGGCGAATAGGCAGAAACCCCACCCTCATTCAAAGTGGGAGGGAAAGAGCTACAGATTGGGGACAATCAAGGCAGCCCTTCAAACCCTTCATATGCAGAAATTGCAAAGAAAAAACCAGAGGAAAGCTCAGGTTCTTCAGAGGATGAAGTCTTTGAGCGTCCCTCGAAGAAAGCAGGAAGGAAGTCCCACAAAGAAAAGAGGGAGCAAGAGGCAGAAAGGTTCAAGACACAAGGTAGTCAGCCCACTATAGAAATGTCTATTGGCCGAAATACCAGACCAAGACCTTCCAAGGGAGGTCCCAACCCCCCCCCCATCGAGTAAGTAATGAAACTCGCCTCCTGGAATTGTAGAGGTMTGGGGAATCCCTCTAAAATAGAAGCAGTCAAGGACCTRTTGAAAGCAGAYCCCTCAGAYATTCTAATGCTCCAGGAGACCAAAATAGAAGGGGAAGCCCTTCTGGAAATCAGCAGATCAAAGTGGAACAAAAGAGCTGGCAAAGCAGTCAGTTCAAGGGGGACCTCCAGAGGATTGGCAACTCTTTGGACCGATGACATCTTCCATCTGAATAAGCACTTCGAAACTCAGCACTGGATTTTCACGGAGCTGAAGCACAACTCAAGTAAGTTATCCATCTCTCTTTTTAATCTATATGTTCCAGTTTCTTATGCTGAAATACGAGAATGCTGGAACTCACTATCGACTTATTTAGACAAGAACTCTCCCAGCAACATCATCATAGCAGGGGATCTTAATATTGTAACAAAAGCAAAAGAGAAGAGGGGAGGATCCAATAACACAGACCCCATGCTGGTAAAGGTAGAGGAAATCATGCAGTATTGGGACCTCTTAGACTTCAACCCCATCCAAGGCATTTACACTTGGTCCAACAACAGGGTGGGTGCGGACCACATATCTGCCCATTTAGACTGATTTCTTGTGCAAAGTTCCATAATGATGAACAAAAAGATTATCATTACCAAAAAATTTCCCAAACTTACCTCAGACCATAAGCCAATACAGCTCCTCCTGGAAGAAGAAGAAGAGTTGGGCCCCATTCCGTTTCATTTTAGCCCTTTGTGGATTGACAGAGGTGAATTTTTAGAGACAGTAAAATCAGCATGGGCCAAGTCTTTCTCGGGATCACCAAGTTATGTATGGGAACAAAAGCTGAAAGCCACAAAACAAGCGTTGAAGGACTGGATAAAGAAACCAACCCCCTCCTTTACCGAACAAAGAAGAGAAGCAGTGCAGTCACTGCAAACTTTGCAAACAGAAATGGAACACAAAGATATCACATCAGAGCTGCTGGAAAACGAAGTAAAAGAGCAATGATCTACATTTCAATCCTTCCAAAGGGAGGAAGAATACTGGAGACTTAAATCTAGAAGTCTCTGGCTGAAGGCTGGGGACAGGAACACCTCCTATTTCCATCGGCAATATAGAGCGAGGCTGTCCAGGAATCACATAGCAGAAATAAAAACAGGGGATGGTCAAGTCTGCAAAGGGTTCAATCAAGTCAAAGCCGCTGCAGAATCCCATTTCAAGAATTTATATACAGAAGACATTCTAAGTAGCGAAGAGGAAACTGCAGATCTTCTCTCCAATATCCCACACCTCATTAGTCCAGAAGATAATGATTCTCTCTGCTAGCCACCTATCGAGGAAGAAATCACCAATGTAATCTGGTCCATGGAGGCAGACAAGGCTCCTGGGCCTGATGGCTTTTCAATTCACTTCTACAAATCCTGCTAGCTTATCATCAAAGATGATCTCCTTAAAATGATCAGGGGGTGCATGAAAAAAGTGAAGGTTGGTGGAGGAACCAAATCTACATATCTGGCATTAATTCCCAAAGACACCAACCCTGAATCATTTGCAAGATTCAAGCCAATATCGTTGTGCAATGCATCCTACAAAATCATGGCAAAGCTTCTTGCAAATAGGATTAAACCTCTGCTAAAAAGAATGATTACCAGTTTTCAAGGTGGATTTGTGGAAGGAAGGCATATACAGGATAATGTAATACAAGTTCAGGAGATTGTACACTCCAGCATACATCGGAACGAGAAAGGAATGCTGATAAAGCTGGATATGGCAAACGCGTTCGACAGAGTCAACCGTTCGTTCTTATACAGAGTTCTCCTCTCTTTTGGCTTTTCGTCCCAGTTTGTTCAGATGATCAAGGCATGCATTAACAAACCATGGGTCGCCCCATTAGTCAATGGTCGTCCCACTAGCCTCTTTCAAACACAGAGGGGCATCAGATAAGGATGGCCTCTGTCTCCCTTCCTGTATATAATCATGGCGGACACCCTCAGTAGAAAATTCATTGCTGAAAGGACAGCTGGAAACATTTCGGGTCTTAAATCCTCCATTGGGGTAGAACCCTTAAACCACGCACTTTTTGCAAATGACTCACTCTTACTCGGAGGAGCCTCCATTAGAATAACTAGAGCCATTGATTTGGTTCTCAAAACTTACTGCAGATCCTCAAGAGCTGTAATCAATGACAACAAAAGTGAAATATACAATTGGAATCTAAGTCACCAGGAACTCGTAGGCATCTCTTCCATCCTCGGGTTTAAAGGTCATGAAAATTGGGAAAGAATTCAGTATCTCGGTCTCCCGATTATCTCAGGTGGAAACAAAAGATCAGTTTGGACGGAACTCATTTCCAAAATCAAAAACAAAATAGCAGCGTGGGGAGGCTTTTGGCTAACAAGGGGCAGCAAATTCACGCTCATTAAGTCTGTGTTGTCCGCGATTCCTCTTTACCAGGCAGCGTTTCTCTTAGCCCCCAGAACGGTGAAAGAGTAGATCTCCAAGCTCATCCGAGACTTCCTGTGGCAGGGGGGAAAGGGCAATGAAAATAAACTACATCTGGTGAATTGGGAGACTGTCATAAGTCCCACGGCAGAGGGAGGTTTACAAATTCGGGACCTGTCACTTTCCAACTTAGCGCTTGGAGGTAAGATCTTGTGGATGTTGATTGATGATCCCATGCACCCGATGAGCTCCACTTTGAGAGAAAAATATGGAGTAAACAGTTCACTCAACAACCTCCAGGTTGATAGCTCTGCAAATTGTACGCATATGTGGAAGTTGTGCTGCAAAAGCAGCAAGTTTTTCAAAAATATGGTGTACAGAATCCCTGGCAATGGCAAACGCACGTCAATATGGATGGAAAGCATCATGGGGAGAGAACCCCTGGCTGAAAATGATGAAATTACAGATCTCATAGATTGGCTGGAGAGAGCAGGAGTAATTAGACTTTATGACCTATCGAAATGGGATCACTGAGGGGACTGGGTAGGATGGGACTTCCACGGAGTACCTCCTTTTTTATCACAGCAACAATCCATTCTTGTTGACTTGCTGGAGGATGCTTCCCCAGTCAATAGAACCACTAAAGACAGATGGGGATGGGGCCAGACAGGAGTTTACACTTCAGCGGCAGGATATAGAGATTTGCAGGCCTCAAGAAACATCAGCCATACACCGGCATTTTGGAAAAGAGTCTGGGACCAAATATCCATCCCAAAAGTGAACTTCTTTTTCTGGACCCTTATGCATAACAAAATTCTTACGGGAGACAACATGGAGAAAAGGAACATAGTGGGGCCTCACAGATGTGCGCTTTGCAACAATAACTTTGAAACATCTCATCACCTGTTCATGGACTGCACCTTTGCCAAAGAGGTATGGGGGCTCTTTCTTCAGGATTTCCATATTATTATTCCACCACAGAATTCGGTTGCAGAACTTTTCGCCTCTTGGAATATAATCTACCCCCAGCGCATTCTGTCTAAATCTTTCTGGACCAAAATATGGACAGCGATGCCCAAGTATGTATGCTGGCAGCTTTGGTTGACCCGCAACCAGATGATATTCAAAGAGGAGCGGCACTCTCCGATGCAAGTGGCGGAAAAATCTAAGTCATTCCTTCTGGAAGCGGCCCAACAACAATATGCCAAAGAGGACCCTCTGTTACTTCCGGAGGAAAAGAGGTGGTTAATCCTACTTGTCCCAATTCCGAGTAAGCATTTCCCTTCACCAAAAACAGCCAATCTGGAATGGCGAATAAGAGATGATGATGACAAATTCCAGCCATGGTGGAGGTCTAAAAAATTAACCACAATCTTCTTTGATGGGGCGTCTAAAGGAAACCCAGGTGTAGCTGGAGCCGGGGGGGTCTTATACTTTCCGGATGGGACTTCAAAAGATTGCTTCTGTTGGGGATTAGGACAGAAATATAACAATCAAGCTGAAATGTTAGGGCTTACCAAAGCTTGCCTCCTCGCCAGAGAAAAAGGAGTCAAAAATTTACAAGTATTCGGAGACTCAGAGGTAATAATAAGAAATCTAAACATGAAGATCCAGTTCAGCAATGCCAGCCTAAACAAAATCCTAGAAAGACTGAAGAGAGTCTTACTAGACTTCAATTCGTGCAAGTTTTATCACATCTTAAGAAATTTGAACAACGAAGCTGATATGATGGCGAACAAAGGCATCTCTCTTGTGAAAGGACTCCTAATTGTAAACAACGAAAGTTATTATCAAATCCACTGAAAATGTTTCCCTTCAAAAGCAGCTGCAGCTAGAAATCTGCCTTGTAATAAGGGTCGCCTCGGCAAAGACCCACTTTTCTTCCAATTAATAAATTTTACAACTGTTTCAGTTAAAAAAAAAAATAACTGGTAATCCCCATAAATGACCTTATGTCTGCTACATCTTTAGGAATAATCCATTCCATAATGGATTTAATCTTTTCCAGGTCCACTACAATATCATCTTTTGATATTACATGCCCTAAATATTGTATCTTTCTTTGGTAGAAATCACACTTATCAAACTTAGCATATAACTTATGTTCTCTTAAACTTTGTAGAACTACTTTTAGATGCTCTTCATGTTCTTCTTCAGTTTATGAATAAACTAAAATAACATTGTTAAAAACCAACACAAATTTATCCATATATTGGTTGAATATACTATTCATCAAGCACATAAAGATTGTTGGTGAATTAGTAACTCCAAACGGGATCACTACAAATTCATATTGTCCATAACGTGTTCTAAATGTTGTTTATATGGTAAACTATATGTACATATATATAGTGATATGGATAGTGTTAGTGTTAGAGAATCCATATGATAGTTTATAAACATCTATATATTGATATGGATAGTGACAGTGTTATGGTATCCATACAAAATTGTGTAGGGTAAACAATGAGCCTCGTTATGGATAGACTATATGACAGTTTATAGTCTATAGTCTATTGCGTAGTGCGTTTTAGATAGCATGACTTGACATAGTGTTATCCGCAATTTTGGTCATTGTGATGATGTTGTGATGATGTCATGATGATGGAAAATCAATCTCTTCAATAAGAATACTTTCCTGAGAAAAGTTTCACTTGTCTGCTTCCAGAAACTATATTTTTCAAGAAGTTCGCAGGCTACCTATATACTTGCCTGCAAGAATGCCTGATTCTCGCAGGCCGCATTAATCTGGGATGTGAATAGTTCACACTGTAACAAAGGCCAGGGTGTGAACATCTTCTTAAAGAGGAAAAAGATGAAGTTCTCGAGCCTTATAGAAGAGAATCTTCGAGAAGAATGAGTTGGCTAATGAATGGATGTTCAAGTGCTGGCATTCCAAATATCTTGGGATCATTTTCTATCCAAGTAACTAAATTATCTTCTCCTATATATTGAGGAGATTAATTATTGGAAAGGTTAGAAGCAAGCTAGCAAGATATTGATTGGACAATTGTTGAAAGCCTGTATGAAGGACTGATGCTACAGAAGAAAGAGACTATAGCAAGGTCATCAGAAGTGGTTGATTTTCTTCATGCATGAGCAAGTGTGTGTGTCAGAACTAGGAGCCATCGAAAGGAGACCTACGACATCAAGGCTCATGTTGTAAGTTTCACTTTCAATTAATTCAATACAGTAATATGTCCCTTTCCCATAACGATGATGTCACTTTATTACATAATTCCTTGATCATATGTATAGACTAGCTATTGAATATATTAATCTTCCTTTACTTTGATTGGTTTGGACTGTTGTGATCTGAATGGTGCAAGAGCATTGGAGTAAATATTGGAACAACAGAGACCTAAGGAAAGCGTTCATAAGGTATGTCCATAATCCTTATCTCTTAGTTCACTCAATAGGCTAGATCTAGGGAAAGAGTAGTATTTTGTCCTGTTTTGTTCTAGATCTAGGTGGATCTAGGGAGATCGGTTTGTGTCTGCACTTATGGATTAATCCTAAAAAAAAATTGGCGACTCCACTGGGGACTTATCCCTTTGTATTTATGGTTTTTTGAATTTTCTGTGGCCATTTTCTCTATTTGCCTAATTCTTCTGTTTTGTCAGTGTCTGAGTCCTCAGGATATCCTGAGAGACCTTCTGGGTCTATAAGCCAGTTTGAATTTTGCTTGTAATTTCAAATTTTTTAGTATCTTCAAGAATTCTCGCACTGTGTCCATTGACAGCCTATGAGAACCAGTCAGGTTCGCACCCTTCTTATAGGGTCCAGTGCGAACCCCTCACACTTTGCTTCATAGTGGCCTGCGAGAACACTATCTTCTCGCATTGTGTATTACCGCTTGCCTGCGAGCAAGATTTTGAAAAATTTTGAAATCAAGTTTTGACTTTGTCAATTGCTCAGAACAATTGATTTGTGTCTTTTTGGCTTATTGGATCATTGACCTATACACCTCTTGCTTTAGTTTGCTTGTTTGAACAGATTTAGGGTTTCTAGGTCTTTCTTGCCTTTGGTAGCTTGACTTTCTTTTCTTGGCTCTATTTGGCGTTTTCTTTCTCTTTGATTTATGGAGTTGGATGTGTCTGAGTGGCTGAGAACTAGTGATTGGTAGAGAGTTAAGTGCTTGTGGTTTTCTCTTTTTATTGGTGGTTAGAAAGCACATTTTTCATTTGCATTGGGAAGACTCTTTGGTTTGGTTTTGTTTTTACTTTCATTGAAAGAATTGGTTGGGTTGTTTTGTTTAATTCGGTATGATTTGATTTTCTTTTCTCATTAATCGGAGTTCTTCTTGGAAAGTGAACAATAAGTTTTCTTTCAAGTTTTTGTTTTTGTCATTTTGGAAACATTGTAAAATCAAATTTTAGAGTATATTGAAGTATTGAAAAAGACTTTTAGAGATTGTTCTTTGATTAGTGATTATTTGCATCGACATCTGAAGGAAATTGAGCATTGCCTTTACATTGTAGTATTGAGATTAATTCGGAAAATGTTTTCTCTCTCCCATAACTAGGATTCATGGAATGAAAAAGATTTTATTTCATCATTGTCCTTGCATTATTTGGTTCAGAGTCCTACATCATGAGTTTCACTTCGGTTACCTTTGAGTAATTAATAGCCTTTAAGAACGTTGCGTAATCTTAAAATCAATCTAGTAACTTTTTCTAGGGCTCTTTACACCAACATATTAGCTAGGCTAGCGCTTTGGAGTAGGAAGAGAGACACACTCTCCAAAAGCTCAAAAACAAACAATAGTATCTTGAGTTAGGGAGTGTTAAATTCCATTGGCAGCATATTTTCCTGGGATGCCCTTCTAACACAAGGGTTAATCACTAGGTCGCATTGGTGTTGGAAAAGTTACTAACCCTGCTTTGTTGACATCGGTGTAGAGATTGCACGTATTACAGGGATTACTCCGAGGTATACCCACAATTATGAGTGGAATCCTTTGAGTTGGTTTTGGGCTAGATACCCTGCCCTTGCGTGTGGATCGGACTGACGACTATCCCCCCAGGTTGTACTGTTGTTTGTGGTGACCTTAGTGGCTTATCTCTCTAGGTTCTTACCCAAGGTGACTGTGGAGGGGGAAGTCTTCACGGTACCTGGAATTGACGTTGATCAAACTCACTCGGGCTCCTTGGAGG
>JASDQU010103583.1:342133-352734 GCA_032191745.1 Picea mariana | reverse complement strand
GTGAATTTATATAAAGATTTATATATTAATGATTGATGTTAATGACTTTATATTAGTGATTTTATATAATGAATATATATGTTAATGAATTGATATTAGTGATTTATATTAATGATTTCTATTAATGATTTATATATTATTGATTTGATATTAATGATTGTATTTAATGATTTTATATTAATGAATTAGAAAGTGAAATGGGTTCAATGATTTATATTAATGATTTTTTTGAAATATAAATTAATACCTACGCATTTGACGTAAATAAAATAATGTGCAAGTTGCACAACACCAAAGTAAAGTAGATAAAATGATTACACTCCATTACTTTACTAGAATAAAAATCCTTGGAGTCAGTGTCATACCCTTAAGAGGTTATTGATGATAATGTTTTATTTTGCATAAACGATGAATTATTTTTACATGATTATGTTGTTGAAATTAGTTGCGTGAATTGTAAAGATACTTTTTCTTTACCATAATGTGTGTGTGTGTGTGTGTGTGTGTGTGTGTGTGTGTGTGTGTGTGTGTGTGTATATATATATATATATATTCTTAGTATTACTTACTCATTGATGTTATATTTGGATGTTGCTACATATGGTATTAGAGTGGGTTCTACTCTGCGACATAGGACTCGTTACAATTTCAATTGCAATTTATTTAATTAAAGATGTAGTACTAATATAAATCAAAATGTTTGAAGGAAGGTATCATGGTTAGAGGACATAGAACTAGTAGACTTCAGGGTGTGAAAGGAAGAGGTATGCCTCCTCCAAGTACACCTACACTCGAGGGATCTACTCCATAGAGAGAGGAGCATAATGCCAAGAAGCAGCATGTTGCAGTGGGCGATGTCATGGGTATGATGAGGTATTTTAAAAGGATTTCAGAAGTGGTAATGGATGGCCTTGATTGTGATGAGGGTAGGCAATATGCACCCAATGAGGGTTCACAATGCCCTCCTATAGTTAGTGGTAGTGTTCATAGAGAACTCAAGAAGGTAAAATTTCTCAAGTTATGGGGTTCCACGGATGGTTTAGCGACCGAAGCTTGGTGGGAGAATATAGAAATGCCTTTTTCATTTTGAGATTATACCTCCAGCATGAAAGTTTGCATGGATGTTTTTCAGCCTAAAGGGAGTGCGCTTCTTTGGTGGAAGACAATCTTACCACAACTGAATATGGCCATTGAATATGTTTCTTGGGAATTGTTTGAGGAATGATTCTGAGACAGGTACTTCTTTGATGAGTTTATGCTTAAGAGAAATACATTCCTAAAAAAATGTTTAAAAAAAAAATTGACATCACAAATTTACTATATTACTGTTTAGTTTGAAAAATTCCCCTAGTGTATTCATGATTTTAATGAATGGGGTTTTCTGCAAATACTTGGACAAGTTTGTACATGTATCTATTGATGATATATTATTAATTTACTCTCAAACAAGGGAGGTGTTGATATCATGGTAGCTGCGGGAGGTATTTACCTCCACGTGTAAACCTGACAAGAATTGAATATTCCGGGAAGCAAGAAGAAACCCTAATGAGTTGGCTAATAACCCTAGAAGACATGTCGTCTCAAGAGGATAATTTTTATTAGGTTATTAGCCTCCAAGAGAAGAAGTCAACCAGAATAAATAATATATATTGAATAGATAGATACCCAGAATGAGAAGTCGGCCCAAACAGTTAGCCAGAGTTAGTATAAATACAGGAGAACAGTCTTCATTCTGGTAGGCATTTCTCAGAATTGCAGAGAAAAACTTGTGCGCACTGCACTTTCCCAGTTTGTGCGTAGGTTTGGAGGAGAGATATCATTGCAGCTGCTGCAACTAGCAGATTACGCTTTAGCTTGGACTATCTCTTGGTTAGGGTTTGGAATATATGATCAACTCTTGTTTGATGCGCTATCCTTGGGGAAAGGTGCACTACTCTTTGTTTGGTTATCTAGCATAGGTTTTTCTTCCGGAGTGATTCTTTGTCAAGGTTAAGGTGCTCAGAGGGTGGATTTGGCCTATGCTTGGGTGACAATAGTCATATTGTCAATGGTAAAATGAGCACATCCATTATATTCTAATAGGTTATGGGCCCACACCTCCTTCATTTATTCTAACCACTGGAAGGAAACATAGCCATAAGGACATTAGGCTTGTTGAAGAAATGCCACTAGATTTTCTAGCAAGAGAAGTCACCAAAGCACTGTCGCTAGGGTTACTAGCAGGTACAGTTGCAGAAACCCTAATCCTTTTGTTAAGGCACCTTAAGTGAAGGGATTGACCTAATTTATGGTTAGACTAGTGCTCCCTAGCCCAGCACATCTCCTAGTACTCTCAGCAAGACAAGACGTCAAGTTTGATTTTTTGGTCAAATATAGGGTTGACCAAGTCAAAGCATCCATGACTTATTCTATGAAGTCATAAAACAAGTTAGATGGAGCGTCTAACTTCAGAACGTGAAGACAAGGATTGACCTCATCCTTGCCAAGAATAAAGTGTTGGATATCGTGAAAGGAAAGATCGTGGAACTAGAGTTTGAAGAAGGAAAAGAGAAGGAACCGCAAAATGTTGTAGTTATTGAGAAGTTCAAAGATGGTGACATCAATGCCATGAGTATCATAGTGGACTCTATAAAAGACCACTTGATACCCTACATCTCCCATCTTTTCTCATTAAAGAATATGTACGATGCCCTAACAAAACTCTTCTCATTCAAAAACATTAGACAAGTAATAAGTCTGAAGAATGAGCTCCATGACATGAAGATGAATGATAATGATAGCATAACATCATACTTTGTGATAATATCTCAGTTAAGAGATCAACTACAATCTATTGAAGAGATCACTTCAGAGAAGGAATTGGTAAACATAGTACTCAATGGTCTTCCCGAGATGTGGGATGCATTTTACACAAGCATGAACACAAGGAAGGAGTATCCTACCTTTGAAGAACTTTGGAGTTGTTGTGCTCAAGAAGAATCAAGGATCAATGCAAAAGAGAAACCCCAAAATAAGTATTATGATCAAGCCTTCACAACAAGGTTCAAGGATTTCAGGAACAAAAGGAAGTTTGGCTCCAGGAAGAAAACAAATCAAGAGAAAGATATATCAAGGATACAATGCTTCAATTGTCAAAAGTATGGTCACTGCAAGAAGGAAGGAAACACATGAAGCATCAGTTTCTGAAGAAAGGGAACCCTCAAAGAAATCCAAGCAGGACAAAACAAACTTCTTCTTCTAAGACATGGTAACAATACGCTTCAGAGTTCTTGTACATACCATGTTTTCAGTACATATCTTGCATATCTATTTCTTAGAAGATAATATGTTCAAAGAGAAACTATACTTATGGAACAAAAACAAGATAAGAACTTATATCACTATGACTACAAGACAAGCTGCAAGATAATCTGAAACCAGAAAGAAACCTAGAAGAAGTAAAGACATAAAGAAGCCAGCAACCAAGAAGAAACTGGAGAAAGACTTATGACACCTTACATAAGGCAATAAGGATGTAGATGGAAGCGTGGATTATGTTAGATGGAGGGAGTTGATTATATACTTCCAAAAGAAAAACATGCACTCATACATCAAGCAAGGATTAGGAGTGAGATAATCCTATGATCCACTAAATATGATGAACTATATATCCATGGTATCATCCATGAAAAGCAGTACATGTTCAGTTCGACCTTAGAAAAGTCTTCTTCGAAGAGAATCCTTAAAGTATCCCTGGTTTTCCATTCACATTCATGATCCTATGATGAAAGGAAGAAGTGGAATCTTTAGGGCATGGAATCTATATGAAACTCCATGGACCCAAGAGCTAAAGAAAAACATGAGGAAGAACATGACGATTCCAAGAAACAAAGAGAAGCAAGAACAACCAGTCATTGTATCAAGAATCACAAGATTACCATCCTAATATGAAATCACTAATAGAAATCAAGAAGAGCAACTGAAATTTGTGATGAAGAACAGTGCATGAAAAGACTTATGAATGTAAGCATTGCGAGATCCATAACTAGAGGTTCTCCCAGATGGAGGGAGAAGACTATGATGATTACTTGTTCCAGTAAACCAAACAAACCTCTACATAATTCATTATATCATCTGCAATATCCATGGGTTAGATTTCTACATAAGATGAATGCAAAAATTATTCTCCAGAGAAATTGAACAAAGAGCGTATGAAGAGCAACCTAAAGACTTTAAGGGACACCAGAAAGAGACCCTTGTATGCAAATGGAAGAATATAGCTTGGTGGAGAACCTCCAATGCACAACAGAAGCGTGGTGAAGATTTTCTATAACAGAGATATTGTATCAGAATGATTACTCAAAAGATCAAGATGATGGATTGCCAATCCACGACAAATATCTTATGATGACAGAAGAAGTGCCACATGGATATGTTCCAATTTGACCCTTTCCATGATGTTGTGAGCTAGTAGGAACCAAGAGGAATCCAATAATGATATACCTTATTGATTAGAGCTACATGAAGCCTTCAGAGAAAACCAGTGTTCCAGACCAAAGTACATTTGAAATCAAGCATTAAATTATCCGTGATGAAGTCCAGAAAGGAGAAATTGGTTCTCCAATACATATCTCCACAAATGAGCAAGATAAGCAGACATTTTCGTAAAGCTTTTGTCCAAGATGAAAGAGTTTGTGTACTCAAGCTGGAGCTCGTGGATATGACTTCCTTACTGAAAAAGGAAGATATGACTCCTAGGTTGGGAGGGAGCACTGATGTGTTACTGATTGATGGATAGACACTATTCAGTTCGAAAAATGGTCCAAGATGAGCAGTTCCTTTCCAGTTCAGAAAGTGGTTTGAGATTTCTAACGGACAGGAATTTTCCAGTTCGGAAAATGGTCCGGATAGAACGGTCATTTTCATAATGAAAATGGTTCGATGGATTGTTGATGTACCATAGACAATGATTTACCATTGTGGTTAACATGGGGAATGGTTCATTTTGGAGGTTGGTGCAAGACATTCATTTCCTTAGGAAATGGTCCGGACAGTCATTCCTTAGGGAGGATTCATTATCTCCAGGTTGCACTTTGTTTAGTGCCAAAGGAATGGCCCATGGTGGGGAATGATCCAGGTTCAAGAATCAAGGACAGACATTCCTTAGGGCAGTCTCATTCTCTCCAGGTTACACTTTTTCTAGTGTCGAAGGAATATCCCAGGGTGGGGAATGGTCCAGGATAAGAAATCGGGACAGTTATTCTTCCTTGCTTGAGAAGAATAGTCTGGATAGCTCATCATTGATTTCTTACCTTCTGAGGGCAGATGCTCTTCCAAGATCTCACAGATGTGAGTGGAATAATGGCCTAGATGATTCATTTTATATCATAACATTCTTTCTGCACAGGTTGATATCACATGATTGTTATGAAGACTGTATGTCTCTAGACAGTAGATGTATGCTACTGTGGTGGATCTGTTCCATTGTTTGTGACTATACGTCACTGATCAAGTACCTGTGTGCTACTTGGTGTGGTAGTGTACCACTGGATTGTAGTTGTATACTACTATGGATAGACACAATTGTGTTCTACAGAATGATATTGTTATGATTGCCTTGAAGACTATCAGCAATGTTGAAAATGATTGTCAGCTAGATGGATAATGGATAGAGATTTCCCAGATAGAAAATGGTCTAGGGCATTTATTCTTCTAGGACATATGTCCATATTAGAAGAATGGTTCTTGTGTCACTCTATGGAGTGAGTGACTTATCTAGCATCATGTTTGATTACTCAGATGGAGTACGGATTTGAGAGGTGATGGAGTTGATGACATTGGTAGCAATGATGGTGCTCATGATCCAATCATGAGATAGTCTATAGAACTATGTTGATGCTACCGGGTGAATTGTATGTTTGTGCTCAAGACCATTACCTATAATACCTCCTTATCTAGGAGGGAGTGTTGATATTATGGTAGCTGCGAGAGGTATTTACCTCCACATGTAAACCTAACGAGAATAGAATATTCCAGGAAGAAAGAATAAGCCTTAATGAGTTGGCTAATAATCCTAGAAGACATGTCAGCTCAAGAGGATAATTTTTATTAGGTTATTAGCCTCCAAGAGAAGAAATCGGCCAGAAAAAATAATATATATTGAACAGATAGATACCCAGAATGAGAATTCGGCCTAGGAAGTTAGCCAGAGTTAGTATAAATACAAGAGGCCAGTCTTCATTCTGGTAGGCATTTCTCAGAATTGCAGAGCAACACTCATGCACACTATAGTTGCCCAATTTGTGCGTAGGTTTCGAGGAGAGCTATCATTGCAGTTGTTGCAGCTAGAAAATTATGCTTTGGCTTGGACTCTCTCTTGGTTAGGGTTTGGACTATCTGATCATCTCTTATTTGATGTGATATCCTTGAGGAAAGATGCTCTACTCTTTGTTTGGCCATCTAGCCTGGGGTTTGCTTTCAGAGTGATTCTCTGCCAAGGTTAAGGTGCTCAGAGGGTGGCTTCGGCCTATGGTTGGGTGACAATAGTGATATTTTCAATGGTAAAACAAGAACATCCATTATATTCTAACAGGAGGAGCACAACAAACATATGATATTAGTTTTGTAGTGCTTAAGGGAAAACAAGTTGTACAAAAATTTGTCGAAATTTTCATTTTATAAGACAAAGATTCACTATTTGGGACACATTATTTATGGAGAAGTTATTGTTGTGGATCCATAAAACATAAAGTCTATTATGGAATAGCCAACACTGACAAACATGCAGGAAGTATGTAGCTTTGTGGGATTAGTATATGACTATAGACGTTTCGCCGAAGGATTTTCAAAAATAACAAATCCAATTACGAAATTGCAAAGGAAGAATCATAAATTTGTATGGTTAGATAAATGTGTTGAAGCATTTCAAAAGATTAAATAATTATTAACAACAACATCGATATTGAAGGTCCCTGATATGGACAAGGAAATCATAGTTTTTATTGATGCATCCAAGGAAGGAATGGGTGGATTACTAATGCAAGAAGGTCGAGTTAACACTTATATTTGAAGGAAAATAATAATTCATGAAGAGAATTATGAAACACATGATTTGGAATTATTAGCAATTTTTTATGCCTTGTGAGTTTGGAGACACTACCTTATTGGACGAAAATTCAAATTGAAAATTGATCATAGTGGATTACAACACATTTTACACATAGTGACTTGAACACACGACAAAGATGTTGGTCACACCATGCATTTTCTCAATAATACCGCAAAAAATGAACCTTCGGGAAAAGATTTTATCATTATATATTGATGACGACTAGTACAAGGAATTAAAAGACAATATCAAACAAGATACCATGATAATACCTAGATATGAGGGTTATTCTTTGGATACTGCTAGGCTATTAAGATATAATGGCTGAATTTATGTACCACTAGATGACTAAATAAGAAATTTAATCTTGAACGAAGCTCATTTAGCAGTGTATATGGCCCATCCCAGAGTCATGAAAATGAAGGCATCTCTTAAACCATTCTTCTTTTAAAAGGGAATGAAATATGATATAATTAACTATGTGACTAGATGTAATGTACCCCAAATTTCCTTAAAAAAAAAATTGTAGGGGAAGGCTAAAGTCTATTAATTCATCAAAATTGTTCATGACACATAAGCTAATCCATTATATATCTTATTCCACTATTGTATATGCATAGAATTTTTACTCCACTATAATTATCCATCCTATAGGGTTGAAAGGGATTTAAATTCAACCTATCTCTTACTATTATACTTCGTCGTAGCGTTGTTATTAGATTAGAATCATATATTTATTAGCATTGAGGAATTAGTATCTAGGACTGTCAAAGTCCATAGCATAAGCACTAGGGTTACACCGAAACAAGCTATCCATTTTACAATAGGTAATAAAATTATGTTACAAATCATGTAAGCGATATAATCCATAACAAAAAAGTTTAAAACACTAGTGAACATAGTGTTGAACTAAAGGACATAACTATCCAAGTCAAAACTCTATGCACTAGAGTTTGTAACACCCATAACAATGTACCACTTTACCATGGTGTAACGAACTATATTTAAACAAGGTATATACGATATGCATACAATGCTAAAGTGGCAACTCTACGCATATACTATCATTACCAAACCAATCTATGGTTACACATATACCACACAACATTTAAGTGGTTCGTAAATAATAATTGAGGTCGACGCCAGGTCAATCTGAACATAGGTTTTTATAATTGTAGGAATTTATGGTAGGACGATTCCATTAATGGTGATCAATCTACCAGTGCTCTCCAGACCCGACACTACAGATGACCGCCCGATATGGGCTTGCCACTTCAGATGGTTTTACATGGCAAGGTATTGGGTGGCATACCTTTAACTCTTCTCCACTACCGAGGGGCACGAGGTGCCATTACACCCTACGTAGTTGTTACTTTTCACTTTGTTACTCTGTGTTTTACTCCCTATGACGAGTAGTAGTGTTCGACTCTATGGAGAATGGTAGCATGGGTGCCCTGGCAGGGTCTCCCACAGGCATGGTAAGTAACTGCTCTAAAACTTGCATTCTCTGTGCAATGTAATATTTATGCAAACGTTCTCTACGCAATGTATTATTTATGCCCAAAATGTTTTCAGTGAAAGGTATTATTTATGCCAAAACATTCTCTATCCAACACATTATTTATGTCCAAGTGTTCTTTGTTCAATGCATTATTTATGTCCAAATGTTATCTGTACAATACATTCTTTATGCCAATGTTTTCTGTGAATTATATTATTTATTCCAAAGTGTTCTCTTCGCAGTGCGTTATTTATGCCCAAAAAATTTCTCTGTTGGGTGCACACATCGTCTGAGTAATGCCTTATCTGTTTGTACACTAATACATCTGTGAGGTTCAATGTCACATAATTTATGACTTTCTCTTGTTGTGAGAGTTGACATCATATGATAAATTTCACCTCCTTATTTATTTCACTCCAAGCTCCATCGTGTTAAATATTTTCATTTATGAGTAAGCTTATCACTCAATTTGATGGGGTTACTGTGTTTCTTTTCGGCTAGATATCAATATTCAAACCCGTAACCCTTCGGGACTCCTTCCTATTCCGCTTGTGGTTGGAATAATTGTTGCCAAAGGCTAAACCCTCTTCAAAATTCTTGTTTTGGTTTTAAGTCTGTACAAAAGTTGTTACACCCACGACCCTTGTCTAGAGGTTACTGTGTAAGGAAATAAGTGTCAGTTACTGTGTAAGGAATATAACCTCCAATTTTAGAGGCCTATTGGGAAGACCCTCTGCAATGTCATAGTCAAATAATCCTATACTTTCGTTATGTCGTTTGGTCGTAATGTTCAAAGATTCATACACTTAATGGATTTGTAACAGACTTCGATTAATTTGAACTCTATATGTAAAATTCATAATGGTACTCTATATTTTTATACATCATGGTAAAAAGCCTGTGTTGGTTGAAAATAGCACTCATGCCCCTTTGTATGTATTCACTGGTTATAGAATATCTCTATCGAGAAGAAAAAAAGTGTTATATCACTGTTAAAACACCCACGACCATTTGACAACATATTCTATTGTTCTCTATTGTTCAAATCCATCCAAAGAAAATTAAGAATCCTCTCTTTTAACAACTCTGTTTTTAAAAACACGATTTCCTAGTTTTATTTCAGACTATGACCGATACTTGCATGTGTCTTCTTGTTTTATTTTAGGCTATAACCGGTACTTTCATGCATTTCCACATCACTGGTGAAAGTTAAGGCCATAAATTCGCATGGTTTTGAACACATTTTTCATAATTTAAAACATTAACCTATGGATTATATTATTACTCAGATCGCATCCTTACATCTCTATAATTTATTTCTTAACTTCATACTTTCTTGCCCCAAGTATCATCCTTGTTGAAATATCCATCTGTGTATTATGAAAGATAATTATTGTTTTAATTATTAGCCTCTGTACAATATTCTTTTGGCTCTCCGTAATTTATAAATTACAGGATATCAAGCTACAAAACTTAATTTAGAAGTTTGTTTTATTCTTATTACTTTCGCAATTAAATTAAGTTACCATGCATGTCAATTGATGATGGGCCCCTTTTTCTTGTGAGGGAACCCATCAGATGAGTTACGCACCCACTCCCCTTCCTTGTATTTGGGTTGATTGTTTTACAAGGCAACGAGGGTACTCCGATATAAAAATGGGATCCAAGATAAGTATACTTTGACTCTTTCATTTATTGTATTCTTTAATGGTTTGTACATTAGTAAGTTACTAATTCTATTGTATGGCTTTTCTACAGGTTGGTAGAAGAGACAGTGCACTTAGTGAAGTAAGTGGTATGTCCACAAAAGGTATTTGAGTTCGATATCTCTTCCAACAATCCATGCGCACACTTGCAAACAATTTTTATGTAGTCTTTTAAATCTTCGTTTAGACTAGCTATGGAGTTCTTTTGTCTATGGAAATCCCAAACTGTAAAAAATATTGGTCAGAGACCTATTGTCTGTAATACATATATACAATTTTTGTTCAGTATTCTGTGATCTACTGTATC
>JASDQU010103583.1:328520-341564 GCA_032191745.1 Picea mariana | reverse complement strand
ATGAAACTTTAATCAAACACCACTACATGTATTTTACACAGTGGCAAGCCACAAAACTAACATGGCTATATAGTCCACCAAACCGTAGAAACAAAACAACCACGATCACTTGTCTTGATCACCCCTAGCTTGACCATGACTCCATAAGGGAAAATTGTCTCTAACTCTTTAGCTACTATCACTTTCAATAGATTAGAAAAATGTTTTTCCTCACACCAGATGTGTTCATAACAACAAAACATTCCTCAATCCCCCAACATACTAACCAGTGTCATGCCTCCCACATATGTTATATTTATCTTGTACCTAGGTCTTTCCATTCCTTTCCCTCCTTGGGGAAATTTGCTACTTTACAAATCCCTTATTTTCAGGGGTTGCTAGTGACCAAATTCAACTTCTACCACTTGTAAAAATCAACACTGAGTTAACTCAAGCCTATTCCCCACTCAAGGAGCCGTAGTTATCTATTTTTAACCTAGTTGTTCCATTTGTCTTCCATCATTTAATTTATTAAAAAGTTTGTCTCATACATGTGTCCATCAAAAGAGGATAGTTGGGAAAGTCAAGCCTTTGTTCAATAGTCATAAAATAATAATTACAAATTCCAATATTGTAAATTCATATTTTCCATAAATGGAAATTTATTTCTAAATTTGGATTTTCCAAAAATTAAAATTTATTTCTAAATTCAACTTGGAATTTAATTTATAATAATTTGAGGATATCACATCCTCTCCCCCTTAAGTACAACACTATCCTCAGTTTTCAATCATCTCTCGGAATAGGATTGGATAAGATTTATGTATATCCTCTTTCAATTCTCAAGTGGCCTCCTCGGGACTAAAGTGCTTCCATTGCACTTTTACCTAGGCCATGGCTCTGTTCTGAACTATTGTTTCTTTCCTGTACAGAATGCATAGAGGTTCTTCTTGGAACTCACCTTCTTGTTCCACCTGCACCATGTTCGAATCAATGATGTGAGTAGGATCATGAATATATCTTTTCAATAACGAAACATGAAAAACATTATGAACTTTTAAATTTGTAGGAAGTGCTAGTTGATATTTCATGAGTCGGATTCGAGTTAAAATCCCACAAAATCTTGGTGCCAACTTGGAACAAATTCTTGGATTTAGATAGCTTCTTCTTGCTTTGACTTTTAGGTATAAGTGCTACCCAATTTTGAATTCTTGATGTCTTGTTTTTACATATGCATAGCTTTTATGTCGGTCGTGTGCCTCTTTCAATATCTGGTGTACCCTTTTTACCATTCATTCTGTTTCTTGTAGCATTTCTGGTGCCACCATAATCATGTCAACTAGATTATCCCAACTGATCAAGGCTGTGCATTTCCTTCCATATAATACTTCGAAGGGACTCATCTTAAGTGATGCCTGATAACCATTATTGTAAGCAAACTCAACTAAGTGTAGATATTCTTCCCACTTAATAGGTTATGTTCTTACATACATTTGCAACATCTCTTCGATAATTTGGTTTGTTTGTTTTGTTTCCCCATATGTTTGTGCATGGTAACTTGTGCTGAAATTCAAATTAGTACCCAAACCTGCAAACAATTATTTCCAAAAATTGGATGTAAATTTGACATCTCCATATGAAATCGCCATCTTAGGAATTCCATGCAACCTAAAAATTTATTTCATAAAAAATTCAGCGATATTAATCACTTTGTACGTAGATTCCACAGGTACAAAATGTGGATATTTACTTAATTTATCAATCACTACCATAATTGAGTGATTTTTTCTTTGAGTCTTAGGAAAACATGTGATGAAGTCCATCAAAATAATTTCTCATTTCCATTTGGGTATAGGCATAGGTTGTAACATACCTACCAGAAGCTGGTGCTCAGCCTTTACCTCTTGACAATCTAAACATTTAGACAAATATTTAGTTGTTTCATTTTTCATGTTAGGCCAATAAAATTGTTTTCTTAATGATGTTGTCATTTTTTGGTATCCTGGGTGACCAAAATATGACTTCTTGTGTAGCTCATCAATATTTTTCGTCTTTAAATAAGTGGAGTTACGTACATATAACCTATTCTTGAACCTTAACAACCCATTTTTATCTATACTCAGATTTGTTTTGTTCAGATTTTCTACATTTCCTTGCAATTATGTTGTTGTTTTGATGTAATTTTCATCATTACTGCTTGCTGATTTTATTCTATGTTTGATATCATTTTTTTCTTTGCTGATAATTATTTCATAAATCCCACTAGTCCTCCGACTTAGTGCATATGCAACTTTTTTTTCCTTACCCTTGATGTGTCATACTTCAAAGACGAACTCACTTAAAAAGGCCAACCATCTCGCTTGTCTTGCACTAAGATCTAGTTGACTAAAAAAATTCCTTGCACCACTTTTGTCGGTTAGTAACATAAATTTTCTTCCCATTAAATAATGCTGCCACATTTTTAATGCATGAATCACAACAATTAATTCTAAATCGTGAGTCACATAGTTTCGTTCATGTTCTTTCAATTTGCGTGATTAATAATAGATGATGTGTCCATATTGTTTTAGCACACCTCCTAATCCCTCTTCACTTGCATCTCCACAAACTGTAAAGTATTTATCTGGATCTGCTATTTTTAGGATAGGTGTTTTAGCTAACAGTCCTTTTAGATTATCAAAACTGTCTTGACATTTTTGCGACTAATTAAAATTTATTCACTTTTTTTGTAGTGATGTAATCGGATATGCAATTATGGAAAATCTTTCGATAAACCTTTGGTAATAACTGGTAATCCCCATAAATGACCTTATGTCTGCTACATCTTTAGGAATAAGCCATTCCATAATGGATTTAATCTTTTCCAGGTCCACTACAATATCATCTTTTGATATTACATACCCTAAATATTTATCTTTCTTTGGTAGAAATCACACTTATCAAACTTAGCATATAACTTATGTTCTCTTAAAATTTGTAGAACTACTTTTAGATGCTCTTCATGTTCTTCTTCAGTTTATGAATAAACTAAAATAACATCGTTAAAAACCAACACAAATTTATCCATATATTGGTTGAATATACTATTCATCAAGCACATAAAGGTTGTTGGTGAATTAGTAACTCCAAATAGGATCACTACAAATTCATATTGTCCATAACGTGTTCTAAATGTTGTTCATATGGTAAACTATATGTACATATATATAGTGATATGGATAGTGTTAGTGTTAGAGAATCCATATGATAGTTTATAAACATATATATATATATATTGATATGGATAGTGACAGTGTTATGGTATCCATATGAAAGTGTGTAGTGTAAACAATGAGCCTCGTTATGGATAGACTAAATGACAGTTTATAGTCTATAGTCTATTGCATGCTGCTTTTTAGATAGCATGACTTGACATAGACATGATAGTTATTCTAAGGGCTATGATAGCCCTGGTCACATTTGTCTTAAATACAAATAAGTGCATGACTCTAATCCAACATCGACGACAAATTTACACTGCATATAATAAAGGAATAAAGTTATGTTTTGATCAAATCTTGAAGAGTCAAGGAGCTTTAATGTCCCCTCACATTTTTTTTTTATTTGAGAAATTTGGGGTACATTACACTGCCACTCACATGACCCCCTTTGAAGCAGTCTTCGTTCAAAAGAGAGCTCTTATATCCTCCTACCTGCCCGGTGTCTCCAAGGTATAGAACGTATACCACACCCTTACAGTTTGAAATTCCATTACTCATACCATGAAAAATAAATTTGATCATGGATCAAAACCACATGAAGCAACAAGATGATCAAGTTCGTACAGAAAACCAACTTTCTTTAGGGCACCAGGTTTTTCTTCATTTTCAACCTTATAAGAAAATATCCCTCAAAGAAAGTCATTGTTAGAAAATTTCTCCCAAGTTTTATGGCCCTTATACAATTCTAAAGCATGTAGGGTCTTTCGCATACAAGTTACCTATCCCCAATCACTCCAAGATCCATCTTATTTTTCATGTTTCTTGCTTGAAGAAATTCATTGGAATCAAGTGCAAGATTCATAATGGTCTCCTCGAATTGGATGAAGAATGCTCCAATTGGTTGTATCCCCAAGCAATATTGGACCACCGTGAGTGTAATATCCATCAATGAAAAATCAAGGAAGTTTTAGTTCAGTATAAGGATAAATAACCGAAGCATGCCACATGGGAGTCATCTTCCATTCTACAACAATTTTCACATCTCAAGCCTTGAGGACAAGGTCATTTTTCAAGGAGGGCATGCTAGGGTCCTAACCTCCCTAACCCTTCCATTACATAGAATAATATGTTATTCTAAGTAATAATGGAAGACATTAGTAAATAAGTCTTATGTAATAATGTGAACACATCTACTGTAAGAATACATAATATAAGGTTTTTCCTCTAAAAATATCTTCCTCTATAATGTTGTCTAGAAGATTGAAATAGTATTAATAGGAGTAGAAAGAATGCAAAACTTTTGTCTTGAGAATAATTTTGTACTTGAGCTCTACTCTAATGGAGGTTTCTCCCTCAAAGAGAAAAGTGAACTTGGCCATCGATATAATAAAATTATCATTGTTGGAATCAATTATGTTAATGTGTTATTATGCTCTATATTTTTCTCTTTCTGATGATAATTCTTATAACTATTATGTTTTTACTATGTATAATACCATTTGGTACCTTATAGATGGGAAATAATCTATCCTTGACTCATCTCCTATTTATGGATGACATTATGTTGTTCAATTTGGGAACAATAAGTAAGGAATCAAAGTATAAATAAATCATACATATATATCAAAGTAACATGTATGCCAAAAAACACTCAAAAATCCTAAATTTCTTTCAATGGGTTAGAGGAAACTTTACAAAGGCAATTTTCACAATTTCCTTTATATAAGTCCATCATTTTGACAATGGCATAAAATATCTCTTGTTTAATATCAAACCCAATGATTACAAATTTAAATATCGAATCTAGCAATATGAGAAAATAGAAGGGAGTGTCACAAAATATTGTTATATATGCCTATCCAAAGGGGTTAAGGTTAACCCTAGTGAAATGTTTTTGATAGAGGATCCCTGCTTATTTGTTGTCCTTAACACACATTCCTAAAGTAATTGGAAATGATTTTAATAAAAAGTTATTTCTTTCCATGGATGGATTAGGAAACGAGTGAAGGGAGGAATTTAAACTTTTGGTTGAAAGGAAGAAACTAGGAAATTGAAATGAGGCTAGAGGATGGGGATTAAAAAACATGCTCCGTTTTTTCGAGGCATTAGTAGCTAAAATCCCTTGGATATTGTTGAAAAATGAATGGTTATATGGAAAAAAATTGGCAATGAAGTACATAGCTCATAGGTCTACTAAATACTAGTTTATAAGGGAAGTGAAGGCATATAGTGGAGTATTATTCATTTGGAAAGAAATAGTGAGAGTGTTTCCTATTAGGGAAATGGTTATCATTGAATGATGGAAAAGGTAATGAATTAAGGTTTGGGGAGGACACATGGAGTGGCTACACAAGAAACTTTGGGATCTCATAACCTTTGATAAATTCTCTAATGACTTGGGGATTTATCACTTAACAAACATTTTTCAAAAGATCTATTACCAAGTGAAATCAAGTTTTGAATTTAGATTTACAATTGGATCTCCAAGAAGGTATAGTAGATGAATGATACCAATAGATTTTTAGCTTAATCGAGAGTTATATAAACCTCAAGAATGAGGAATTTGTAATAATTTGGTATAAGAACAATTCATGGGGAGTATACTACAAAATTAGGGTATGTATCTAAAATGGAAAACAAAGTAGAAGGTGATACAAAATGGTGGTGGAAGTTTGTATTGAACTTAAACAATAATTTAAAAACTTGGATATTTCTTTGGGTGGCACTATCAAATAAAATAATTACATGGGAAAATTGTCAAAGCAGGTTATGGCAGGGACCAAGTAGGTGTATTTTATGTGATAATGTTGATGAATCTTCGTATCACTTAATAAGGAACTTTTGTATTTAGGAGAAGTTTGAAGTGAGAATTAAGTTGGAATATGGTAATGGAATATGGGGAGAAAATTTATATTAGGTTTCTTTGAATGAGTTTAGAGTTTTAAAAACAAATTTTTATACTTAAAATTTCCATAAATCAGGTATATCTATGACTTTTAAAATTTCAATAAATCATGTATATCTATGACTTTTAACAAAATTTGGAAGGAAAAAAAAATTGAGTTTTCCCACTTTTTAGTTTACTTCTCATTAATATTTTTTGCATTATTAAATTAATCAAGTTAATAATTAAATTTGATTAAATTAATTGGTTTGACTCATGATTCTATTGGGATCATTAGTATCAATGGCTGGATTACTCTAATGGATTGAATCGTTGACTCAAGACATGTGGCTAACAATCAAATTCAACCAAATAAATATAATCTATTTAAACTACATGTTAATAATCATTAGCAAGATTTGACTCTGTGAACACATGTTCTTAACCATTCAGCCCACACACAAATGAAGTTAATAACTAGACAAACTCAACTTCTATCCAGTGAAAATTCTTTCCAAAATATGTTAAAAAAATTTCCATAGTTACACATGATTGATGCAAACATTGATAATGGAACTTTACCTTGAAAGTTTTGGTCCAATTTAAGATAACCCAAATCATTGAAGTTTAAAAAAAAAAATGAATCATTGTGAAACTTTACTTCAGTAGAAAAAATAAACTCACAAAAAAAATTTAGTGTCTTCACTTATTAATTCACTCTAATGAAATAATAAAGAGCATTCCTACTTTAGGAACTAATCGATGTTTCATGCTTTTGGTTTGGAGCATGATTTCCTCAATAAATACTTAAATGCTTTGGATTCTAAACACAATCAAATACTGCAATTAGTACATAGCCAAATGCCTCTCATATAATTGTCTAATCCTACCTCTCATATAATTGTCTAATCCAATTACTGAATTGCAACTAATAGAAATAATAAGAACATATGTGCAAGACTTTGTAAATGAACAAGCGAAAGGACTTTGTTTTACCTTTTATTTTATTTTCTTAAATATTTAACTATTCAGTTATCAAACCAAATTAAACATAAATCATGTAGTTTATTTAATGTTGGATAGTAAACTACTTGTGAATGGATAGACTATTCAAGTTAATAAATGCAAAAAAACTCATAAAAATAGAAAAACTCGACTATGTGTTGAACCATTTTTTTTTCCTCCAATGCTATCCCTCAAGTGTATGATTTCCTCTTAGGTTGAACTAAAATCATCCCTTATTTTCCACCCAAATGAGGGATCTTGTCATCAAAATATTTATGTAGTGAATCACTTGGATTAAGTTATAAAGTAGGTGTGCTTTCCCACAAAATGTGAAACGAATGTGTACACATATCTAGAAACATATCCTCATTTGGAAATTCATGATTGACATGAGATAAGGGAACATCCTACCATATGGATGTGTAATTGCACTTGAAGATCCAATTTTAATGTATTCTAGCCAACTTGTTGTCTACTATATTAAATTGTATATGTACCATATTGGAGATCTTAGGCCTTATGATATTCTTTGCCCCTGAGGCCTTATGATATTCGTAACCCTTTAAATGATTCTTATGTAAATGACGTTAGAGTTTATCCCTAACCATGATTTGCCATATAATTTAATGTTAATTGCAGTTGGTTATACTCTTAAGTTATGCTCATTCTAGAGCACACATGGTTATAAATATTTGCTAAGCTATCTTGAAATGAAGAATCATGTTGTTCCTTCCACTAGAAAGGGAGAAAAGAGAGGAGCATGGAAAGTATATAATAGGATGCAATAGGTTGAAAATGATGACATGGAAAGTATATAATAGGATGCAATAGGTTGAAAATGATGACATAATATGAAAGGCGAATGACACATAGAACTATTACCCATACAACAATTAAATTTAGTGAAATTAGAAAATTCAATATAAATTACATAATTAATATTCTTCAAATATATTTTCTCAACTTGAATATAATCCCACACAAAAATCTAGTAAGTTAATAATTGACCAAACTCAACTTTTGTCTAGTGGAATGTTTGTTTCCAAATATGATAAGTATTTTTCCATAGTTCCACTTTATTGATGTGGCATTTGATAATGAAACTTTGACCTCAAGGGTTTTGGTCTAGTTTAAGACAACTCAAATCATTGAAGTTTCGAGAAAATGGTGGATGAATGCAGAACTTTACATCAGTAGAAAAGTTGATCTTAACAAAACAATTGATTTTGTCCACTCACTCCAATGAAAATTCATTTTCACCAAAAATTTCAATGGGCTTGAAATAACGAAAGTCATTCCTACTTTAGGCTTTGATCGATGTTTCATTTCTTTTGGTTTGGAGCATGATTTCATTAATCAATGCTTAAATGATTCAACTTATAAACATGATAAGATACTATAATTAGCACATACAAAAATGTGTGTCCAATAGTTCATAAGACTTGTAATATGATTCAGTAAGACAAATTGAAACTAGCATACATTTAAATAAGAACATATATGAAAAAATCGCCAATTGAACAAGTGTAAGGCCTTTGTTTTCCTTTTAATTTTATTAAATACTTAACCATTCGAACATCAATCAAAATTGACCAAATCAAACATACATCATGTAGTTTATTTAATGTTTGGTAATCAACCACTTGTGAATGGATGGAACTCAAGTTAATAAATGAAAAATGTGTGAAGTTTCGGTGAAAACCACACAAAGAACCTAACAAGTATAAATTCACAAAAACTTTGCAAAAGAAATAGACACACATACACACACAAAGAGAAAGAACAATGAATTGTATTGATTCAATGTGAAAATGGAATAATACATATGATATACTCTACATCATTTATGTAATGCACCATAGTAGTGATCTAGAGAGATATGTACACTCACTAATAGAAACAAGAGTGAATTCCCACCTAGTCCAAGTTAATCGGCCATGCGGTCATCAGCTAACTAGTGAATACAAGTGAAGTGGAGACAATATCATTCATGCACATGGGTAGCACCTTCCTGGTGATGATCTCGAGGTAAGTGTTCCTTCATTGGTGATGATCCCAGTTTGATCATGCAAAACTTGGTGATAACAATGAGGTTTCATTGCATGACTCAACTTCACTAATATAACTACTAAAAGATTGAATGATGATTGAAGAGGAGTGGTGCCTTTATTTTAGGAGGGAATATTATCATCTGGGAGGGAATACTCTCAGCTATGAATGGCACCCTGAACTTAGGATAGTAAACATAGGAAAAATAACTACTGCATGAGTGTGATTGTGAAATTTCTCCAACATCCCCATTGGACACTACTAGGTGTTAGCATAAGAATTTGTAGCTAGAAGAGACTTGCCCATCCATAAGCAACTAAATAGCCTCTACATGAATATACTGGCTTCTAACCTATCAACTGAAGATTCCTGATTAATATCATCATATAGAAGAGAATAGACATTCCATAGCGCCATGGTGCTGTTGAATTGTCTATATAGCATGGTCTACCATTTTACTACCTAAAATGTTACCAAATCTATTAAGCAGTGTAATGATAGCAGTATGAATTCCATAGGTTGTTACCAAATCCGTTTTCATGTCGAATGCTACCAAATATTTCAATGTTGAAGTGATGTAGCTTTGGATTGTGATGGCACTACCAAATTTCATGCTGACACACAGGCAGGCGCTACCGAAATTCTGGCAGAAACCGAATTGTGCAGAATTATTTTTGGAAATCGGAGGATTTTTTTGTTCATAACATTCCAAATAACAAAAACCTCTCTCAGTTTTTAAAAATGTTTTATGGTTTGAGAGATATTAGACATGTAAGTGGCGCTACCAACTGTTTTACAACGACGCTACCGAATTTTCTGTAGCGGTCATGGTTTTGATATTCACCTTGTTGGGAGGTTGCCACCTGTCAAGGAGGATTCAAATGGATTATAAAGGATCATTTAGATGTCAAGGGACACCTGCACCTAGGATTTTTCTCCATCAAAGGCCTCATGCATTGAGGTGGAAACAATTTAATAATGACTTCCAACAAATTTCTGAAAATTTGCAGTTTGCTAGATTTTTGTCTCTTTGATTGTTGCCACCTATCTCTAAGGATTAGAATCCAATGGAGGAGAGAGAATTCTACCTCCAAAGGTTATTTGGATGCTATTTTCTATTTAAGGAAGGATATATCTTTTAGAGAGCAGGATTCATGAGCCAAGAGAGGTTAGAGAGAGTAGGAGCAGACAGTTTTCCTATCTGTGTTCATTTGTAAGCCTGTGGGCATTTTAGGATTGTAAGAATTACTGCTATTGGAGACTCATGAGAGCTGTGATTTCATATTGTAACTATTTTTTTTATATCCCTAAGCAGCAGAGGATCTACTGTATTTTTTCCATCAGTCATTGTTTATATTCAAGTATTTGTTGATTCATTAAATTGAGAGGATCTTTGTTTAGTGAACATTCTATCTTATGTTTTCTTTCTTCATTATTCCACCTATCAGCATATAATCTTGTTTTATGTTGAGCATCTTTAGTGCCTTCGATGAGAAGAATGTTTGTGACTCCAATGCCCATTGGTTTAGCCTACTAATCTGCAGTTTGTTGCCCTCTCCCTTCATTTCTTCATCTTGTTGATCCACTTATTCAAAACCAAAACTATCTTTTACATTTTGATGGGTTTTGAGCTTACACTTTAGCAGTCAAAGTGTGACTTTCAGTGCTAACACTAGGGACTAAATGAAAAATGGGTCTCGAAAAGAAGCCATGCTAGGTAACCATTTTACAATTCATATAATGAATTATCACTAAGAAAATAGGAAAGAGGGAAAACCTCAATGGAAACTACCCCCCTCAAAGTACAATGTAAGAAAAAGACAGTTTCTATGCATTTTTTTCGTCCACGCCAATATGGGCAAGTAGAAAGTGGAATTTTTCTCAGCGAATGCCTTGGTGAACATGTCAGAAGTATGTTCAAAGGAAGGATAGTAATTCAAATAAAATTGATCTCATCATAAACCAACTCTCTAATGTAATGTATGTAGATCATGATGTGTTTTGTCGTTGTCGCTACACTATGTCTCTACAAAAATTCAGAGTGCTCTAATTGTCACTCCAAATGAAAGTTGGATGATGGAGATGGATACCAAGCTCGGTGTGGAAGTTTTATGTCCAAATTCCCTGAACGGTAAAGTTTATTCTCCTCTGTACTCGACCTGTGTCGATAATAAATCAATCGTTAATTTCTTTTTGTTCGACCAATAGATGGGTCTAGATAAAAAAATCAGAGTATACCAGGAGGTGGACTTGTGATATGTGTTATCCCTAGCCCAATATGAATTAATAAATCCCATGAGATCCACTGTGAAACATGTTGCATAGTGAATCCCATAACTAGTAGTGCCCTGAACATATTTGAGAATCCACTTGGAAGCTTTCCAATGTAGCTCATGTAGATCCTGCATGTACCCTGAAAGTACCCCTATTGCATATGAGATATTTGTTTGGGTGTGGGTGAGATATAAGAGGCTCCCCACTAGCTATCAACACACGGTGCTATCCACTAATGTTTGTAGACTTGTAGTTTTTTGTGTGTAATATAACCAAGAGATCCCTAACATACTTATTACGACACAACTTTTTTCGTGAAGCATCCTAGAAAACATCAAGATGAAGGAAAAAATGAAGTGGACCTGTATCTTTCATAGAGAACTTGTCATGCAAAATATCTTGAACCGTAGCAATTGTTGACGCCTAACTAACTGTGATCAAGAGGGCATATACATAGAGCATTTATTATATCTTAAGAAAATTTATAAGAGACATCAAAGTCACCGATAGACTCAAACTATTTAGTGTGAAGTCAATTATTAAAATATTTCAAAATTTGAAAATATCATAACATATAAAGTACCTTTAATATTTAACTAAGAATACTATAGTAAAAATGATTCCGATGATTCCGTATTTTTAATATTTAACTAAGAATAATACTATATTAAATATGGATGTTGTTTAAATGTTTTATTTTTCGGGATTTTGATGAGAATTCAGTTATATAAATTTAAAGAAATCATTTGTATTTCTGAATATATAAATAGATTTAGTTTATTAAAAAACTCTTGAAACATTCAAATTATATAAATTTAATCACTCAAATCTACAGATCCAATCATTCATCACTAAATAAACAGAAAAAATTTAAAAAAAACAAAAAAAAAATTAAAACATTAAAACTCATGCTTAAAAATGATTCCGATGATTCCGTATTTGCTGAGTAAAAAAATGATTCCGTATTTAATGTCGGTCAATGTGAAAATCCAAAACTTGAGAAGATGCTCGAATATAAAGTCACGTAGTCATTTATATAATTTTATATTTACTAAATAAATAATAAATAGATTGAATGAACAAATAAAAAAAAATAAAAACATAAAAAAAAATCCAAAACTTAAGAAGATACGATAATGGAATGTCCAGTGTTTTCCACGTTAGCAGTATTTATTATGAGTGTTTTCCACGTTAGCAGTATTTGTTAGGGGTGTTTTGCACGGTAGTAGTACGGGACTTCCAATGGTCTCTTGGAAAATACGTAATAATTATCCTTAAGCCACCTGTCATCGTATATGATGTGTCATTAACACCGTCACGCCTCACTCAGCATTCTCTTGTCCTGGTTCCATGCCTATCATCAATTAAAAGTTAATTATCGGGACTTCCAATGGTATCTTCGAAAATACGTAGCAATTATCCTCATGCCACCTGTCATCAGAGATGACGTGTCATTAACACCGTCACGTCTCACTCAGCATTCTCTTGTCCTATTTTTATGCCTATCATCAATTAAAAGTTAAAACCCGGACTCGTGACGAAACCTCCAAATGCCAAATTCTGCGGTCGCCCAACGTTTCTGCGGTCGCCCAACGTTTCGTCGGCCCGCATTCTCTCAATCACTCCAGCGGCTCAATAATCTTGAACTTTCGC
>JASDQU010103583.1:259872-282558 GCA_032191745.1 Picea mariana | reverse complement strand
TTGCATTTTTATTTCAGTTAATAAAAATGATCAAAATGATCATGAACTTATATAGATATATTATTATTATTATTATTATTATTATTTGATATTATCACATCGGAGTCAAGTACTTAGGCTTACGCATTCCAAGAAGTGTGTGCTCTTGTGAAAGATATATGAATGGAGTATCAAACACATGGTGCATGTCCTAATGATTGCATGGTATATTATAGAGAAGTGAAAACATATTTGAATCAATGCTCAAAATGTAAAATTATTATATATCGCATTGATTAGGCGACAAAGAACATGCCCTAGAAGGTTCTTCATCATATCCCCATCATTTCACATTTTCAGCGGTTGTTCAAGTGTGAGAACATAGCACAATTTGTGGATTATCATGTTTGAAAGAGGAGTCAAGATAATGTTATACAGATGGCTACAAATGGTTCTACATTTAGAGACATCAAGGGGAAATAGCTCATCTTTAGAGATGAACCTCAGTAATGTTAACTTTTCCTTAGTAGCTAATGGTGTTAATCCATTTGCAGAAATGAAATTCATTTACTTGGTGTGGATAATGTTTGTTTAAAAAATGATCTTCCTCATTGGTTGTCGACAAAAGGAGGAGTTTGCAATATTTTCATTAATAGTTCTGGGTATTTGTATCCCAACTATTTACAACATACCACCTAATTTTTATTTTTCATTACATATTATTGTTAACAACTTAATTTTTCTCACCTATCTTGTCATGAGCACTTATCCCTAGAAAAATAACTTTGGTAGCCTTATCTCTCCTTTCCATTATCATGTGACCTCAACCTTGTCATAAAGATCCAAGTCAAATACAAGTTTTGACCAAAAACCCAAAGCACATTATTCAACCTATTTTTCGTGTGTGCTGTGCTCATTAAATCTCTAAAACACCACACTAGTGTCCCAATGTAAAATATCATTATTTTTATAGCTCATTAATGTCTATGCACCTCTCAAAATAGCATGGTGGCCAAAAGTGGACCTTATCAAGCCGTTATTTATAATTATAGGGTTTGATCTAGTCTTCATTAGTTATCATTATCCAACTACTTTATTAATAAAATATGATTGTTCATATTGAAGCTAATTCTAAAGAGAGGTCCACCATTTTACCTATAAATAAAACTATTGAGGTCACTCATTTTATCCACAATATATTTCTAGGTTTGATGGATCACCAAATGGTGGGATCTTAAGGCCCACTTGATGCAACCTATTTTGTAACTAAAATACTAAATCATGTATTAACTTGTAAAATCTTATGGTGAAAATGAAACATTTTGAGTTATGCATGTTGACTTTTATGACACTTTTATGAATGCTTGAGTTTCTAAGTTTATATAATGTTCTCTAGTTTAATTATGATTGTTTTATGGATGTATGCATTATTGAGATTGTGGTATAATGATTGGAACAAGCAAGCTAAATTCTAAGCTAAATCCTAGTGGCTTGATTTCCATCAATAAATAGTGAGCACCCCATGAGAGAAAAGAGGGATCATGCCCCCTCTATAATATCCAAGGGAACCAAGTGCTCAAAGCATTCAAACTACACAATCAACTAAATCCTCATTTGATTTGATGATTACAGGAATTCAAATTTGAGAAGGGGAAAATAGGCCCTTGGAAAAATGATGCTTGATTCTAGGGATCAAGAAGACGATCACCCTTCAATCAAGGATTGATTAAAGGGTTAATTATGATTTTTTTTAGTATAAGTAGAGCTAAGATGGAAGTAAGAGGTAGATTCCTTTTGGTATAGTACTTTCATAGTGCCTTCAAATTATAAAAGACATTATGCTATTATGATTTTGAATTTCCAAATAGAGAAAACTATATTTCCATATTTGAGCGCTTGGTGATTTCACTAAGGGTTCTTGTAGTAACCTTGAGTAGGGCCAACTCAAGGGGATGCAAGGAACCCCTATTTGATGTACATTCTCGATTATGCATTAATTTATAGTTTCCTACAATTGTTTCATGCAATTTATTTTAGTAATCCTTATTTGTTTTATGTAATTCTCTTCTAGTCATTTCAATTCCATAATTTCATTTCTTACTTCACGCATTTACAACTTTTTAGTTATGGTGTTCAACATCTTGGTTAGTATCATTTCCATATGAAATAATCATTGTTTAACATTGTTAGAGGGTTGAATGATCTCATCCATGTTGTCTACTTCATCACAAAGAATAGTGATAGTTACTTCCCTTATCCCTTGCTCGACTTGGGATTTAGTAGTGTAGGTCATCAACTTAAGTGAATGAATGCAAAGGTATAAGATGAAGGATTGAGATTGAGCATCTTGTTTAATGTTAGATTAAATTATGCACTATTTTATTTTCATCATCATTCCATTTCTTAATTCCTAGATAGTCTAGACATACAACATTTGAATAAGTTCCTACAGTTAGCCTAAGGTATATGATGGTGAAGAGATTGTTGAGCCTATGACACATTGCCTCACTCACTGCTAAAATCTCTATTGAATCAATCATATAACAGTCAACTAGTAAACCTATATTCTCCTCTTATTCTAATAGAAGAGGGAGTGAAGGTTATGAATAGAATTGCTTAAGGGAGATAGCAAGAGAACATTCAAGCAAGTCCTAGATTACACATATTTCATTAAACTTATAAATCAGATTATACTATTGTCGATGTACATGCAGTGCATAGTACCTCATAAAAGAAGCACATTCCTGGATTGATAAATTAAATTCAAGCTAAGGAGTTCAACAACTTTGTCATAATTCTTTGGCACGTCAACGTTATGCTACTAGAATTCCATCAAAGAAAATATACACCTTAGTCACATTCTTTCTACCATTTTGGGATTTCACTTATATCATTCAAGCTTGGAGTTGAAGGGAACAAGGAAGAAAACAACCTTCCCTCAAGGTGGGTTTGGAGCCCATTTTCCTACAACAACCATTATTGAGGTGTTGTCTTGTAAGTCCTTGTTTCATTTGGCACAATAAAAATCATATTCATTCTTTTACTTCATCTTGTGCTTTAGATGTTAAGACACATTTCTTTTTTTTTGTATCTTATTTCTTCCATAGGATAAAAGGTGGAATGTGTTTACTAGTTTATTACCTTTTTTCTTCTTATTTCTTTTTGTCTGTTTCTTAAGTTACACAACTCTTAAATAAGTTATTTTGGTACATCCTAGTAACAAAATACCATTAGAATATTGTCAACTCCATTGGGGAAGTTGAATCTTGTCTTCTTCTTTGGTTGCATGTGTGCTTCATTGGGCCCTTGATAATTCAGTTTTCCTTTCTTTTCGAAATATTTTGCTTGTTGTAGCTGTAATTTTCAAGTGACCTGGGTGGGAAACCCTAAACTTTTAGCACTGAATACTGAAATTTTTTCAATGAATTTACTTTTAGATCATAGTGTAGTGATCCTCATGAAAAATGCATGCTTGTATCTTATATGGTTTTGTTTGCTCCCGCATGCAAACTGGCCCAGTTTGTGTGTTGGGTATAGCTCCTAGAAATTTCTCTCTTCGATCTCTGTTTTATAATCTTCACAATCTATGTGTTTAGTTCCCCTTGGTCTATTATCATATTAATGTTGTTTTGTTGAGATTTCTCCAAAATATTGTAGATGAAGAAAATGGTTTTTACATTTAGTATTTGTTTCCTTTAGGGTTTCTACTTGGGGCTTCTTGACTTGTTTCAATTTCATCTTTTATTCCAAAAATTTCTGTTGGCTAAGTTCTCATTTTAATTTGCTTAAAGCTATATAAAATTTCTAGGTGAGGAACAACTCTTTTATATTAAGAGTTTTAATTTTTTTCTTTGCAATTCTTAGGGTTTTCCTTTCATTTTCCTAGCATTTTTCAATATTGGATCCCAAATTTAGTTTTTGGTTTTTAAATTGCTTTATTATAGAAAAATTGATTGGTTCAAGAAAGGAACTCATTAGGTTCTTAGTATTAATCAACATTATTTCATTTTCCTAAACTTGCATTTTATGCAAGATTGCATTAGTGCTTAGCTAGATAGTATTTAGAATTTTCATTTGTTGGTTCCTTTAAAGTTTTCCTTTATAAGATTATGAAAAGTCACCTTTTGTTCAAAGAAAAAGAACTCTTCGTCTTCAATACTTGGAATATTTACTTTTATGTCTTTACAACTTTTAGTCTTAGTATCATTTTAGTTAAGTTTTTCAAGCAATCTTTTTCTTATTGTATGTATCTCATATGCACACAAGTCACACCTAAACTAAATACTTTGTTCATGACACCAAGTTCAACTTTAAAATCAACAATTTAAACTTAACCAACTAAAATTCCTCACTTGACAACCAAAAGAATATTTTAGTTAGGACAGGATTTTGGGAACAGACATCTAAGTAATTCACCACAACCATTCATATTGAGACATAGTTGTTGACATTTAGGGTACTTAAAATACTTTATAACAGAGATGGTTCCAAACCCATTTAACAATGGACACGCTCTAAGAGTGGATAAATTCCAATTTGGGATTGGAGATATGATTGAGACACCTTGCTCTTTCATATTGAAGCTCCCCTAACCATTGATTTCAATTGAAGGCAAGGAAACCTATTGCATGTATCTATGAATATGTAGCTTAGTGGCCATTCCCTAGGTTTTCACCTAGGTGGCTCTCGAAGGGGGGATGGAACTTGAGGTAGATAGTTGTTGGCCACTAGGAATTCCCCCCATTTCCCTTCACTATAATTGTCTTTTTGGAACCTTTAGTCACTCTTTTGGTGGACCTCAACTCCCACCATTTTGAATGTTTGGAAGGCCCTTGTTTGGATTTTCACTCACTTTACCATGCTATAATTCATTATCATTTGTTGAGAAACATTTGGAAGGGTTTATTTTGCACTATTTGAGAAATATTACCTCTTAGGTTGGTGGGTATTTTCTTTTTCTAAGTCGAATATTGCTTTAACCATTTACTGTATTGGAACTCATTTCACCCACTTTAAACGTAATTCCAATTTAGGAGCCATTTGTACAAGAGTAATTTATTGTTTTCTCTACTATCTTTAGACACTATTAATTTCTTGCCAAGGAATATTCAGCTCTATTCAATAGTTCGCCTCCAATCTCCCTTAGGTGCTCTCATAGGATGTAGGGAATTCTTCCTTTGCTTAGATCCCTAGTTGTGTAATTTCTCCCACTCATCATGTGAGAACCAAATATAATTGACCTCCTTCCACTTTTATTTCACCATCAAGTTTATCCTCATCAAATTCTTGAATGTCCACCCTTCCAATTACTCTGACCTCCAACATGTTAGGATATTTAGACACTTAGAAGTTAGTTAAGATCAACTTGGTCTAATGTGTCCTTAGGTAAAAGTGTGTTTCTTAGTGTGTTTCTTTAATATGCATTAGTATGCATTTTTATTTAGGTAATCTAACAATCACGATATGTTTCCAACTTAGAGTGATCCGACGATCACGATATGTTCTCGACATAGAATGATTTGATGAATCATATTCTCATCGATCTTAACAAATACATTGATTCGTGGCTTAACACCCGATTGGTCCATGATCTCTATTTAAAGAGAATGGAGGGTCATTTGTCGATAATCGATTGTGAGAAACTCTCTTGTAAATCTCTCTGTAAAATTTTCTTTTGCATTAATAAAAATTTTCAAGTGGCCACATTGGCTCGAGCCATGGATGTTTCCCCGTAGGGTTTTACCATGAGAAAACATCGGTGTGTTGATCTTTGATCTAGTTGTGTGAGTGGTTACTAAAGGTGTTTGTCATTTATTATAATACATGTGTTTTCGAACATGGTATCAAAGTGCATTTGAAGACATGCTCCCATTGTAGATCGAGATCGTGAAGCCGTGTTGCCTCATCTCTGGTTTCTTCCATTCTCGTACATTTATGGGCTAAGAGGACTAGTCTATTACATCCGGAGCGCTCATTTCTTTCAAGAACACTTTTAATTTCACTGTAAAAGGTTTATGTTTTCTCAAGATATGGCCATTTCAATTAGATCTGGAGGTATAAAGTTTGAATATGCCCTTTTAAATTTTTGCAGAGTTATTATTTCGGTTTTATGTTTTTTTTATTTATGGATTGCTACTCTTTTGGATCTTCATATGCTCTTTTCCCTGCGCCTTGTGCGATCTCGGAAAATCAGAAACAGATCGGAAAGGGTTTTCATGTCTATGTATGCTCTTTGTCGTGCGCTATGTGCGATCTCGGTAAATCATAAATAGAGGGAAATTTTCATTTTCCAAGTAAGCTAACCAAGATCTAACGTTTGTTGTTGTCGAGAAGAAAAAAAAATTCTTGTGTGAAAAACGTTTTTTATGAGAACGCTCTCCAAGGTCATCAACAACAACAATAACAACCACAATCATGCTTCTAAACAATATAATATGTTTTGCACTAGCTCACTTGGTTAAAAGTTACTTTATTAAGTAAAAGGTTTTGAGTTCAAGTCTATTTTTTGTTACTTTTTTTTTTTTAAGTTCATGCATCCATTGTAAAGTGTATTTCACTTAATTTATAAAAGTGAATCATTATAAGTAGCTTTAATATTTTATTTTAAAGTTATTTATTTTGCATGCAACTTTATTTTATAAAGTAACTTCATTGTAAAAGTGATTCTCACTTATTCTATAAAAGTGAGACACTTTGTAAATAACATATTTAAAAAGTGAGCTTATAAGCACATTTAGGAGGAGTATCACCACGTGGATCAACTTCTACTTGCCATGTGGCTCTTTGATTATCGTTTATGTTTTTTTTTTTCAAAATGACATAATGTTCACATCCAAAGTCCGTTTTCAATGCTATTTTTTTAAAATATTCTAAATTTTCAATATATTTCCATCTGAATCATCAGTTTCAGTTTTTAAATCCATATTATTTTGCATATTTAATATGGCTTCTTCTAGTGATATTTTTCTTACCAACACGAACTACTTCCAATGGAAATCCCATATGGAGGATTTATTAAGAAGTAAATGATTGTACTAGATTATCATGGGGAAGGAACTAGAACCTGCTAATGATGAAAAGAAAGTCGAATGAGAAAATAAGAATGGTGAATCACATGGATTGATTGGAATGTTCATCTATCATGATTTAAGGTTTCACCTTCAAGGAATTGATGGCCTTGATGATGCTTGAGATAAACTTGAATCTATGTTTGGTAAACACAATATTATTCGAGCCCACGATGACAACTGGCAACTTTAGAAGCAACGATCAATAAGAAATGATCCAGGTGGATATCGGTGGCCACCCCCTTTTTCCAACTGGCTCAAAACAATTTTTTGGAAATTTTGGTAATTTACTATTTTAAGCAGTTTTTAACTTCTGAGACCATTTTGAGGGCCTAAATGAAGGTTTTTTGGGATCGATCTTCTCAATGATAGTTGAAATCTTTGATTGAGCCCAAAAAATTAATCTCTTCGATGATACCTTTCCAACAAGCTATCATGCGCCTCAAACAGAGATCCTATGCCAAAGTTACGCCCCCGGGAAGTTGATACACCAAACTACCCAAAACGGGGTCCACAAAACTATTGGTTTTTCATCTTCCGGGGTTAGGGTTTTGGATTTTATTTATGATAAAAAATCCTTTGGAGCCTCATTGTAAAATCATCTTCTTGCGAATGCGAGTAGCAGACACATCTCTTCTCAGAGATAAGATGCCACCATTCTAGCGAGTCTTTCACTCTTTATTTTTACAGTCTTTGTACATTTTCGCTCATTAATAGAAAATTGTGTATTACTATATCTCTGTATTTATGGTTGCATCTCTGATACATTTCTGTTATACTATTGGATATCATAGATATATCTGTACATTGCTTTATTATATCTTCACTCTCATTTCGTGCCAAAAATAATCTGGATCAGTGGTATCAGAACACGTTGCTCTTGATCGTTTTTCATGTCCCTGACGAGGTCTGAGTATAGAAAGTTGGGTATCGAGCTTGTCTCTCTTGAAGACAATCACTCTCGCACTTCCAAGAAACCCTCCATGGCAGAAGAAAAGAAAAACGACAAAGAAAACGATTCTATTAATCTGTTGCTTGAGCAAGCTCTCATGCGACAAAGAGGCGAAATGATGGAGAATTTTTCCCACATCCTTCAATGTTTGTCAATAACAACATGCGTGTCTTCATCAAGTGGCCACTTTGGAAGTACCTCGTATTTCAAGATACAAGTTAATTTTGATATTCTCATATTTGAAGGATAGATAGATGCGAATACCTTGGAAAAATAGTTAAATCTGCTAGAAGGTTATTTCTTTGTTCATAATTTCTCTGTCAGGGAAAATATCACCCTCTCACTCCTTAAGGCTCTTCCCCATGTCAAACATTGGTGGGAAACTTACTGGGAGAAAATTTCCACAAAGGAGTCTAGAATATATGGGGTCGAGCCCACTTGGGATTTTTTTGTGGATGTGGTAAATGAACAATATTACCATGTTGGCAACTATGAGGACCAATACATGAGATGGACCACACTGTGGCAAGAAAGGGGCCAATTAGTTCTGGAGTTCACCAATACCTTCCATACCTTGCACACCAAGTTGGGTATTAAAGACTCTGAATGACATTTGGTTCTAAAATACCATGGGGCTCTACACAGATACATCCAAACTGAAATGGATTTTCTGGACATCTCATCACTCAGTTCTACTTATCGATATGTTGTTAAAATAGAGAAGAAGTTTAAGCACCAGAACAAACAGGAGTTCAGGTCTGGAAATCTGCAACAACCAAAGTATGATCAAGACGACCCTAATAAACAACATCCTGAAAACTAGTCCAAGCCACAGGAAAAGAAAGGTTACGGAAAGACGAAGAAGGACACTAGAAAATGATGTGATTTCCACAAAATACCCTGGCACAACACCAATGAATGTCACTCAAAACAATCATTGGTGGCCAAAATAAAATACAAGGAGTCGAACCCTGATTCAAAATTTGATTATGAAAATATTGATAGAAGAAAGATCATCGACGCAGACCCCACTGTTATTTTCGCGACCACAACAATTCACCAGAAGAACCAACAGATTCTGAAGAGGGGGAGCGCCTTTTTCATCCACAGATGTGGGTGAAGGGGACCTCGCTGCATTTTATTGTTTATAGCAGACGCCAGAAGAACCTCATCTCAGCAGAGGTCGTCAAACAGTTGGAATTTTCAACAACACCACACCCGCAACCATACAACATCATGTGTCTTTGTCAGGGACAAGATCTTTCGTGTCAGCCAGCAATGTTGATTATCATACAACATCCAGCGCCGCTTCAAGGATGAAGTATTATGTGATGTTTCCCCCTTAGATGTTTTTGATATTATCTTGGGCCAACCATATCTGTGGAAGCGCCATACTATTTATGAGTCTCAACCTCGTAGTGTCATTGTTACTCTGCGAGGTCATCTCTACAGGATACCAAAGGTAATTCTAACTATTGTTCCACCTAAACAGTGCCGCAAGGTAATATCTCATACTACAAAATTCATCTTCTTCACAGACTGTTCAAAGTGTGAACAGAAGAACACCACTGCAGTCTCAGTCCAAGCACATTCTATCCAACAGAAGCAGATCGACAAGATTGCAACAAAGTGTAAAGATTCATTCTACACACAGGAATTTCATATAGCCAGACTGGTTAAAAAGGTCCAACCTTTCCAGCCACAGGTTCGTGACAACCTTCAACAAACTAAGTAGCGCAAATTCTCCAACAAGGCAAGTAGTTCATCAAGATGTTGATTCAACAAACATTTTTCCCTCTCCCTCGGGAACTCAACGCAATGGAGGCCATTGTTTCCTAAGGAGAGAGGATTGATCCAGGTGGATATCGGTGGCCACCCACCTTTTCCAACTAGCTCAAAACAATTTTCTGGTAATTTTGGTAATTTACTATTTTTAGCAGTTTTTAACTTGCGAGGCCATTTTGAGGGCCTAAACAAAGGTTTTTCGGGATCGAGATTCTCAATGATAGAAAAAATCATTTTTTCGGCCCCCAAAATGAATCTCCTCAACGATACCTTTCCAACGAGCTATCGTGCGCCCCAAATTGAGATTGCATGCCAAAGTTACGCCCTTAGGAAGTTGATACACCAAACTGCCCAAAACAAGGTCCACAAAACTGTTGGTTGTTCATCTTACGAGGTTAGGGTTTTGGATTTTTTTTATGATCAAAAGGCCTTTGGAGCCTCATTGTAAAATCATCTTCTTGCAAATGCGAGTAGCAGACACATCTCTTCACGGAGATAAACTACCACCATTCTAGCAAGTCTTTCACTCAGTATTTTTACAGTCTTTGTACATTTTTGTTCGTTAATAGAAAATTGTGTATTACGGTATCTCTGTGTTTATGGTTTCATCTCTGATACATTTATGTTATATTATTGGATATCCGAGATATCTTTGTACATTTCTTTATTATATCTCCGCTCTCATTTCGTTCCGAAAATAATCCGGATCAAGAAAAACATCAATATTGATTCTACATCTTCTTCTTCTTCTTCTCATGGACATGGACTTTATACTTTTGGTTTCTCCTTCAATGCAACTTCTACTTATTATTCTAATGAATGGCTTATTGATTTTGGAGCATCTTATCATATGGCTAAGGATAAAACCATGTTTTCTTCTCTAAATGAATATAACACCAAGAAAATATTTGTTGGTGATGATAGATCTCTTAGTGTTGTAGGGTCTAGAACAATTTTCATAGATAATGGTTATTTCAATGATGTATTATGTGTTTCAAGTATTCCCTACAACCTTCTATCAGTTTATCAAATAACTCATTCAAATGAAGGTAAAACCGTAAAGTTTTCACCTCACCAAGTTGTAATCGAGGATATAAAATATCCTCATAATGTTCTTGCAACTAGAAGTGTTGATGATATTACTAGGTTGTACATATTTGACAACTTTCGGTCATCATATTTTCTAGTAGTTTCCGTTGCTCATAGTGATGACTTGAGCAAAATTTGGTATGAGCGATTTGATCATCTAAACTATCGTTCATTGCAACAACTATGTAATCAACAGATGATGACTAGTCTTCCTCTTGTTTCATGCAGAGATAGTGTTTGTGATGGTTGTGTTCTCAACAAACATCATCAGGACAATTTTGACAAATGTCCCTCTTGGCACGCCTCAACCCCTTTGCATCTTGTTCACAGTGACTTGTGTGGTCCACTTTCTTCTCCTACTTTTTCTGGGTGCAAGTATTTCTTAACTTTCATTTATGACTTTTCCGGACATACCTAGGTTTACTTCCTAAAACTTGAGAGCGAATATTTTGACAAGTTTTTGGCCTACAAGGCCCTTATAGAAAAACAATCTGAACATCAAATTCAAAGGTTAATAACAAATAATGGAGGAGAATAGGTGAACAATCAATTTACAAGTTATTGCACTGCATAGGGCATCCAAATGCAACACGTTATTCGATATACACCATAGAAAAATGGTGTTGTTGAGAGAAAGAACCACACATTAAAATAAATGGCTAATTATATGATCCAATCTAAGGGATTAAGTTTAAAGTCTTGGGAGAAAGCCATTAACTGTGAAAATTACATAGTAAATCGCATTCCCACAAAGGCTCTTAAAAATATAACACCAGAAGAATCATGGACTAAAATTAAATCAGTTGTAAGTCACTTTTGTATATTTGGCAGTGTAGCTTAGGCTCACATTCTCGATGAGAATATGAAAGAATTGCAGCCTAAATGTGAGAAGTGTATATTTGTTAGTTATTCTGAAAATGTCAAAGGTTACATACTGCTTCAACCACATTGTAATTGGCATGGGGGTTCATCTGATACCTTCGAAGTTCTCATTTTACACATGCCCCTGCACCATCGTGCTCTCCTTTTCCATGACCAATCTCAAAGAAATTCCAACAATGTGTAATGTTTGATTTCTTGTGAAGAAGACAACCAATAGAATGATCATGAAAATTTGAACTAAACCGCACATCCATCTGATCATATCCAATGTCGCTCGACTTTGATCCCACGTTCTTTCAACGAATCATAAAATTTATCAAAACAATGTTGTACATAATGTGTATCGTGTGTTCGATCATCACTTATATAAAAGTGATACTCTTTAATAACATGGTGATTGTCATTGGTTATTTCTATGTTATCAACATTATGTTGAACATGTCTATATAGAACGTGGACAAATATAGTGAGTTGATCAGAATGATGATATTCACTTTGTATTTCTTTTTGTGCATTGAATGTGTAATTCTCTGCAAAATCAACTACAGCCAAAATTGTCATTGGTGGAAATACTTCACGGGATTGTTTGAATTATAGGTTTTTCCATCGAGCTCTATGTGAATGCTTGATGTATTTATAATTTTTTCCCTCAAACTTCTTCAAAAAATCTATCACACAGATTTTATCTACTTTCAAATCAATCATTTTGGAAATAACATTTGAAGAATGTGGAGTCGTGTTGTTGATATATTCATATCTCTTCCAATTGACTATTTTATTATAAAATGATTGATCATTCATATCAATAGGATATTTTGAGTGAAACAAACTTAGATTTCCATAACGATCACATTTCTTTCCACCAACACATTTCTTTTGGTAAAATAATTCATCACCTTCCCTTTCACATATATTTTTAAATATAAAAGCACAGAATGTGAAAGAAGGTGGTGAACTGGGCCATAAAGTTTTACAAAAATAAAGAAAAGTGTCATATAATAACTCAAATTCCACATGATAATGATAACAACAAGTGTCACGAACAGTGATGGGTTTGACAAACCATGGTTTTTGTTGAACAAATGTATTGATGGAAATTTCAACTTCTTTGTTCTACTTTTTGAACTTATTGAACAATTGTATTTGTGTCATTGGCAATATATGTTTTGGATGTACAATTTTTTTCTTGAGGTTCCCATCGCTTTTGTCATGTGTTGTGTCAAACGACCTTTTATATTACTAGATGAAACAACTGTTGTTTGTATCACTCTACATGCAACACTAACATCTTTTTTTCGAGATTTTCCAAAAGATTTTAATACACTGGTTATATTTTCAAAGACATTATGTTTCACCTTTGTATCTTTTGTCGACTTTTGAATGCCCAATAATGATGCAGATTCTTTTAACTTTCTTGACTTTATTAGACAGAGTAAAAGTTGAGCTTGTATTGTTACTGATTCATCTTTGAAAAAAGTATTATACATATTATTAACACGATATATTTTACAATGATTAATTTATTTCTTCCCAAATTTGTCAGTATCAACATTTTCTAATATTTCATCATCAATGTTGATAGATTCTTCTACATATTTCAATTTAAAGTTTATATTAAAAGGCAAAACTCAAACATAAATTCACTAAACTATATACAAATGTTCATCTTATATTATCTATATTTATGTACATACCTATAGGTGATTCGACTTCTGCTTCAATTTTGGTTTCAACGACTTCATCGACATTATGAAACAAATCTATTTCAGTCTTTTGAAAAACATCAAATTTGAATTACAAACAACTATATTTTAAACAATAATTTAAATAAATGAATTCTATACTTTTAATATATAGACAATATGTAGATGCATACCTAATTGGACTTCTTCTTGTTGAAAATCTTTATTTACATCATCATCGTTTCTTTCTTCAATATTTTCACGTTCTCGTTTCTTTCTCCAATAATGTTCTTTCATTTGTTCGTTATGGCAAGTTTCATCTCAAGTGCGATCAATTTTTTTCTTGCGCGAACTTTTTTTTCCCATAAGTATAGTTATCTATAAAAGTTTTTAAAAAATTCAATATTTCAGAATAGTTTCAGAATAGTTTCAGAAAAACTTCATTGTCACAAAAATTGTTCAAAAATAATATCAAGAATTTTATAAGAAATGTTTAAAAAAACTTACTCTTAAAAAATTCTCTTTGATATAATAAAAAATTCCTTATGAAAACCTTCACCTTGAAAATAATGTTCAAGTAAGTCTTCACCTTGAAAAAATGTTCAACAAAACCTTCACCTTGAAAATAATGTTCAAGTAAGTTATCACCTTGAAACAATGTTCAACAAAGCCTTCAATATATAAATTGTTATTCCAATAAAAACTTGAACTTTAAAAAATAGATTTTTTTTGTTGCATTTAAAACATCAACCACCTTGTTCAAAACAACGAAAAAGATCCTCCAAGTAGCGAAAAAGATGATTCAAACTTTTTCTTAAGGGCTCCACATATGAAAAACTATGAAATGAGTGAGTGAATTGTGTAAAATTGATTCGACCAAAAGTGTATTTATAGGATTTGGCACCAACGGAAACGAAACGATGCGTCCCTTCATTTTTTTCCCAGCTGGTGGAATTCTCTCACCAACCTTTCGACCGAAAAGTGAGAAATCCGTTTTTTTTCCATGGATTATGTTAAAAAAACATATTTCGGTCAAACAAAATATGTTTTGGCCGAAAACTTGTTTCCACTGAAAACCTACAAATGGGACTGTTTGCAGGAACCTGAGAATTCTCTCCAACTTACTTGAACTTTGGAGGTTACGGACTACAACTAGTCCAAATTTAGTTTCGGAATTGATACCAACATTTGCAAAATCGAATCTACTTTCAATGGTTATAATTTGTTTTCATTTTCATTGTTTTTATCTAATTTTATTTAATTTTATAAAAAAATCACTGCATAATATTTTCAGATGATATTATGATTAAGTGAAATGAAATATCCATATCTCTAAAAATACACTGGAAAATTATGAAAAAATTATATTCAAAATCCTTAAATTGTTCTCTTCAAAAGGATATTTTTAATTTTATTTTTAAGTAAAAATTAAGATAGATACAAGGTGGGGGAAAACATGTGTTTAAAATCTGCAACTTTTTCATCTTGGTCAACTTCAAAAAATTCTAGAAATTATAATATTCATCCGTTAAATTCAAAACTATAGTCATAAGAAAATAGAGTCTATGTAGATTGTTTCAGTGTATTTCGTTTGTCAAAAACAAAAGTTTAATAATAGATACATTGTTGGGGGAAAACATAACTCATTAACATTCCTTTAATTTTCAAGGAACATACTGTGAAACAATTGCCAAATTGACATATCAAATCTCAATAAAAATAATTTGAAAAATAGTCAGTAGAAAACTAACAAAATTCTTCACAAGTTTTGTTTTTACTGTAAAATGAAATTCTAAATAAAAAAATACTTTTGTTTATCGAAAGTTGAAGAACTTGTGAAAATATTGTTTTTTTCTCATAAAACAAGCAAAATGGACACCCATCTTCATGATTTTACCTTCTAGCATCATTTGCAAAAGTTTTTCCCTAAATTCATCATTGATCATCGTCCTTGTTTCCCTTCAGGCTAGCAAGATCTCCAGCTCTAATACCACTGTAATTTCCCCAAACAGAATTGTGTTAGCTTTATTGTCTAAGGTATTTATAGTTATACACTTTATATGTTATTAAGTTGATTGAGGACTTTCTACAAACATTTCGCACATAACCCATAGATAGTCATTTTGTCAAACATGTTGTGTGCACCAGAAAATAGAAGAGATAATATGGCACCTTATTAATAATGGAAATTTGACCACACAATACAATGACAAGGGTTATTGTAGTAGTTGTGACAAATCAACAAACAATAAACTGAAAACTAAAACCTGGTGTAGTGCCCCGATCTCTCCTAGTAGATGGCTCCTCCAATCAACAGAAGGCTAACTCCAAATCTCCAATCCTCCAAGAATGATGCAATAACCCTGTAAACCTCTGCTAAAGATGATGACGAGCCGCTCCAACAACACTTGTTGCAGCAATCTGGTCACCCGTACCTGAAACAGCGCTGCAATTTCATATCGCAGAGGGCCTCGCGGGACAATAATAGACAACCAGTGAGGCCTTGCAGGACAAGGTTGGATTGTTAGAATAAAATGTGTGCTCTTTTCACCGTAGACAATATCTCAATATTGTCACCCAACCATAGGCACAAATGCCACCCTCGAGCACCTTAACCTTGACAGATATATTAATTATGGAAGAAAACCCTAGAACCAATAGCCAACCAAGGTAGTGTACCTCTCTCTAGAGCTAGTGTACCAAGCAGAAATTCCAAATCATAACCAAGCAGAAAGTCCAAACATAACCAAAGACCAAGACACCACTACAACAATTGAATCTCTCCTCCAGTCATGTGCAACACTTGTCCTTATGCAGTTGTGAGAGTGAGTGTGACAAATAAGCTCTAGCGCCCTCTTATTTATAATCCTCCAAATGACGTGACTGGGCCGACTTCTACTTCTGGAGGATATTAAATATAAATTATTATCTTGGGTCGACTTGTCTTCTAAGGTTATTTCCTAACCTTCTAGGGTTTCTCTTGTTTGTCGTAATATTCTAGACTCATCAAAGGTTACATGTAGAAATTAATACCTCCCGCAACTACCATAATATCAACACTCCCTCCTAGCTAGGGATGGTTTTGAGCACAAACAAATCATTCAACCAGTAGCATCATCATAGCCACACATGCTATCTCATGATCACATAGATCAACTTACAAGCAACATCACCACTATCAGTACCATCTGATAGCATCAATTGCATCATCTCTCAAGGCCATACTCCATCCGAGTAATCGAGCATGATGTTGAATAAATCACTCGCTCAATAAAGTGCTACAAGAACCATTCTTCTAATCCGGACATACGTCCTAGAAGAATAGTTGTCCCAACTAATGTTGAAAGCCCTGCAATGGGCTACAAGGATTATTCTTCTAATCTGGACCTACGTCCTAGAAGAATGTCAGTCCTCCCAGATGTTGAAAGCCACCCTATGGGCTACAGAGACCATTCCTACAGGAATGTCAGTCTCGGACTATTTTCTAATCGGGTCATATGTACCATAGAGATCACTCTCTACCCATATTCCTTAAAAAATATTGGTCATGTATCAACCACCCTAATCAGGACGACATGTCCTTAGGAGGGGGACTATTCAACCTGATCGGGCCAATAACTGTGCCTCGGGAAAAATACCAATCCATGATACGTCAGCAGTCTGTCAACTTGGACCATTCTCCACAGGGAGAATGTTTGTCCACCATTAATTCATTCTACCTAGAGAATGTCTGTCCATCAGCACACTGACTATCTTTCTAGCTGGAAATCATCTCCAACACTAATGCTGGTCTCCATGGAAATCAGATAGTAACATACAGCTTCTACAATGCCATCCAATAGAACAAAACTATGTCTATTCATAGTAGTATACAACCACTATCCAGTGGTACACAACCACTCCTAGTAGCACACGGCTACTAGCCAATGACACATAGTCACTACAAGTGGATCACATCCACCACAGTAGCATATAGATATAGTCCAAAAACATACAATCTTCACAACAATCATATCCAATATCAACCTGCATCAACAATGTCATGATATAAACTGAGTCATCCGAGCCATTCTTCAACTCACATCTGTGAGATATGGAAGAGCATCTTCCCTTAGAAAGTTAAACATCCATGGGTTGTCTAGACTATTCTTCCCAAGCATAGAAGAATAATTGTCCCTGATCGTCGAACATGGACCATTCAACCTAACTGGGCCATTCTTCTGGAACGATTCACAGTGCAACCTGGAGAATGAGTCTTCCCTAGGGAATGACTTTCCCTGATTGTTGAATATGGACCATTCAACCTAACTGGGCCATTATTTTGACACGATTCACAATGAAACCTGGAGAGAATGAGTCTTCCCTAGGAAATGACTGTCCAGACCATTTCCTATGAAAATGATTGTCCTACGCCAACTTCCTACATTAGACCATTCTTCGAAACTACTCACAACTGTGAACGTCGAAAGAATGACAGCTCAGAGAGGCGGACCATTCTGCTTGACCACTTCTTAGAGTGACTTCCAAGGAGAATGATTGTCCTAGACCATTCCCCCACACTAGCCACAAGGGGAATCTCTGTCTATGGTATATCAGCAATATATCTGACCATGACTATTTGTTCTGAACCATTTTCCGAACTAGAAAATCATTGTCCATCAAAAATCTTGGACCACTTTTCGGACTGGAAAGTGACTTCCCAATCTGGACCATTTTCCAAACTGGAAAATGACTGCCCATATATCAATAACATATCAGTGCTCCCTCCCAACCTGGGGAGTAATCACTTCCCTTTCCAGTAAGGAAGTCATCTCCACGAGTCTCAGTTTGTCCCTTAAGTACGCAAACTTTTCATCTTGGACAGAGGCTTTACCAAAAATATTTGTTATCTTCTCATCAGTGAAGATATACTAGAGAACTACTTCTCCCCTATGGACTTTATCACGAAGAAAATAGTACTTGATCTCAATGTGCTTCGCCCTGTCATGGAACACCAAGTTCTCTAAGAGATTCACACAACTTTAGTTATCACAATATATCATGGTTGAATCCAACACTTGATCAAACAGTCCAAAAACCAGCTTAAGGAGCCACACTGCTTATGTACAAGCATCACAAGCTACAATATACTTTGCTTCTGCAATGTTGAGTGAAACAGACTTTTGTTTCCTACTATCCCATGATATCGTGGCAAAGCTCACACTAAAACATATCCAAGAAGCACTTCTTCTGTTATTTTCACTTCATGTCCAATCTGAATCAATAAATCCATGCAGTTGTATATAACTCAAACGTCCCATGAAGACATTTCAAATAATGCTTTGTAATTATTCAATTATCATGGTCAGGTTCCACCTGGAACTATTTTCACAGCAAAGCAAATATCCGGCTGCGTATTCTCCAAATACATCAACGAACCATTCAATTGTCGATACAGGGACGGGTCTACTAGATCAGAGTCTCTCAACTTCTTTAGATCTGTCATCATGGGAGTTTTTTATGGATTTTCAATCCATTACCCTGGACTTCTGAAGAACTATTTTGATACACTTCCATTGTCATAGAAATTTTTCACCACACTTCTGTTATACATGAGAGGCTATGCACCAAGTTGCTTGAATCCATACAAGGTCTTAGTCCATCTCTGCATTCATGGGTCTCTCTCTAGTATACCTCATAACCTTGAGGTTGCTCTACATATGCTTCTTCTTTAATTACTTTGTGGAGAAGAACAGTTTTTACATCCATCTGATGTAAACTCCAACCCATAGATACTACAAGAGATATAGCGGCTCAGGTAGAGGTATATCTGGTTTCTGGAACAAATTGTCATCATAGTCTTCTCCCTCCTTCTGGGAGAACCCTCTATCCCTGAATCTCGCCTTTGTATATATCAAAACTTCCATTTATAAGTCTTCATGGATTCTTCAAAGGACCATATCATTGGGGATTAGCTCCCTCTTAATCCTTGCTTCATGCCTAAATGAGCAATATATAGAACTTCCTTGTTTTTATTCTGATACTACATGTTTATGGAATTCTGCAATCAATTCCCTCTATCTAAGAGAATCCATGCTTTCGTCTACTACATCTCTCTTTTCTTTCTGCAAAGTGTCACAAGCTTGTTCTGGTTTCTTTTAATTACTAACTTCCTCTAATTATTTTTAAGTTTGTTTCTATCTGTTCTGATTGTTGCCCATCTGGCAGTTGTTGCAAGCATTGTGTCATCCTTATAAACTTCTTCTATGATAGCTTCCGCAAATATTGTTCATCAAAGGTTTGTCAACATATTTCACAAGGGTACCTGCTCGGAAAAAAACAAGAAGCAAAAGAAGGATCCAAGACAATATGTTTATGATAGGAAGTCGAAATAAGAATAAGGACAAGGATAGAGGCAATTGTTACAATCCTGGAAAGACATCTTCATGATAGCCTTCATGAAATAACCTGCCTGAGACAACAAGAACAACAGTGTTTCCAACACAACATCTTTCATATGAAGGATAATTTCTTGGTATCATTACTAAGATGATATAGTCTGAGAACAAGAACAAGAAATATCTCCTAGAGTAGGTGTTAGTTCATATTTGCAAATAAGTACACTGAGTAGTATAAGCTACTAAGTACTTATCAATACTCACTTAAGTGACAATAATAAAGATGTCAAACTTGATATGCAAACCTGGAGTCTTGTTATTGTTCCACTTGAATTGCTTTTTTTCTAGGGCAAGTATCATTTCCAACCTGTCCTTTAAAACAATATGCTTTCTTGACAGAAAACTGAGTTAGAGAGTATGATCACAACCTTATAAGATCTTGACTAAAGTCAGCTTATAACTTTGACTAGAAGTTCATAATGCCATAACAGTTAGAGATATATCAAGTCAAACTTGGAGAGTGTGTTGATCTTTTGAATGCACTGAATCCAAAATCACTACTTTGGACAAGATCCCTTGTACATTCCCTACAAACACACTCATGCTAATGATACAAATTAAAAGAACATGTATAGGTACATACCTTTGTTACCCAACTGTGACAGTAAACCTTAGAATGACTTTGTTGGACCATAGGTTTAGCTGCTAGAGGATTGGTAAACCTCATAATGTTCCTTTTTGTAGATTTATCTTGGGCACACCATACACTTTCTTTATGTTAGGTCTTATGTCTTCATAATTGCCTTCCATTTTTACTTTTGATTGGTCAACCTTAGATTTTGACTTGGTCAAACATTGACTGTGACCAAAATTTCAAACTTGACGTCTTGGCTCGTTGAGAGTACCAGGAGGTGCACTAGGCTAGGGCGCACTAGGTTATCCAGGAATTAGGTCAAGCGCTTCACTTAAGGCGCCTCAACACGAGGGTTAGGGTTTCATTGCTGCAGCAAACATTTAACTGCAACTGCAACTACAACTGAGCAAATCCTACCAATCTACCTTCTAGTGGTTAGATTGTCCGAAGATAGTGTGGGCCCTTAACCTGTTAGAATAAAAGGTGTGCTCGTTTCACCACAGACAATATCTCAATATTGTCACCTAACCATAGGCACAAATGCCACCCCGAACACCTTAACCTTGACAGACAGAATAATTATGGAAGCAAACCCTATAACCAATAGCCAACCAAGGTAGCGTACCTATCTCCAGTGCTAGTGTACCAAGAAGAAAGTCCAAACCATAACCAAACAGAAAGTCCAAACCATAACCAAATACCAAGTCACCACTACAACAACTCCAGCACTCCTCCAGTCATGCGCACCACCTTTCCTTATGCAGTTGTGAAAGTGAGTGTGACAAATGAGCTCTAGCGCCCTCTTATTTATAGTCCTCCAAGTGACCTGACTCGGCCGACTTCTACTTCCGGAGGATAATAATTTAATATAAATTAGTATCTTAAGCCGACATGTCTTCTAAGGTTATTTCCTAACCTTCTAGGGTTTCTCTTGCTTCCCGGAATATTCTAGACTTGTCAAAGGTTACATGTACAAGTTAATACCTCCCGCAGCTACCATAATATCAACATGGACAACCATCGAGGGCCTTGTAGGACACCCTATGCTCAAACCGTGGGGGTGACTCCTGGTACAATTTCCCAAAATCCCTTGAGCACCTGCGAATTCAGAGTACAACCTTCTCTGTAAGGTTATGCCAGTCTCTTGCGCAAGCCAATATTTCTTCAAAGTGAAACAACCCCAAAACTGAAGCTCCAATGGAAATCTTGAATGGTTTCTCCTCTTGTTTAGCTAGGGTGGATATTGCACCACCGAAACCAAATTGCAATGGTGGAAGAGTTTTGTTAAATCCTAATGGAACAATGGCTCCAATAGCACTCCAAAATGAAAGATCAAATCATAATGCCAAAGCGAGGCTCTACCCTTCATTTTATCATTTTTCCATGTCTTCTAGAACTTTCCCATTTTTGACCAAATCAAATGAGACTTCTATAGCTTTACTCTTTTTAACTAAATAAAATATAACCTTTATCTCCCTTCTTTCTTTCACTTAAACATTAAAATTCACTTTTAATAGTGGTTAAGTAACTTATTAATCTAAAGTTACTTTATTTATTTAATGTCACCTTAAATAAATAACATTTCCTAACAAAGTGGCATTAAATGACCCCATTTTTACTCTCTTTCTTCTCCCGACAAGCCACAAAAGTCCCTTCTACTGCAAAACGGGGGTACCCCAAAATGGGGACATAACACTACAAACGCTGAAAAGAATGAAAAACAAAGGTTGAAGGCAGAAAGACAAAAAGAAAAAGAAAAAAGACAACAAAGAAAGTATAGTGAATGTCACATACCCACTACCTAAAATCAAACTTTTTCGTTGATTTCTCAACAATGAGAATCCTCGAAGCTCGCAGCAACGAACTGCCAAACCCGATCCATAGGTCCTTATTTTTCTGTCACTACCTCTTCTTCACGCGCCCATGATAATTTCGGGTTTCGGGGTTTCGTGATTCCTGATGACAAGAGTTCTTGTCCTCTCGAACTCCCGATCTCTGATTTGTCGATGCGCCCCTTATACGCGCTAGCCCTCCTGGCTAAACTCCTGGCCCATATGACCACTATTTCACAAGACCACAGCCTTATCTCCTTTCGGGGTTTTGGGCTTCCAAAAGCCGATGCGCTCTGACTTCAGCTAGCCCTTCGGGATAGACCTTTGGTCCACGTGACCTTCCCCCATATGACCGCAGCCACACTGCTTATCGGGGTTTCGGACTTTCCTCCCCATAATGGTTTGGC
>JASDQU010103583.1:218961-237570 GCA_032191745.1 Picea mariana | reverse complement strand
TACAACTGAGCAAATCCTACCAATCTACCTTCTAGTGGTTAGATTGTCCGAAGATAGTGTGGGCCCTTAACCTGTTAGAATAAAAGGTGTGCTCGTTTCACCACAGACAATATCTCAATATTGTCACCTAACCATAGGCACAAATGCCACCCCGAACACCTTAACCTTGACAGACGGAATAATTATGGAAGTAAACCCTATAACCAATAGCCAACCAAGGTAGCGTACCTATCTCCAGAGCTAGTGTACCAAGCAGAAAGTCCAAACCATAACAAAAAAAAAAGTCCAAACCATAACCAAATACCAAGTCACCACTGCAACAACTCCAACGCTCCTCCAGTCATGCGCACCACCTTTCCTTATGCAGTTGTGAAAGTGAGTGTGACAAATTATCTCTAGCACCCTCTTATTTATAGTCCTCCAAGTGACCTGACTCGGTCGACTTCTACTTCTGGAGGATAATAATTTAATATAAATTAGTATCTTGAGCCAACATATCTTCTAAGGTTATTTCCTAACCTTCTAGGGTTTCTCTTGCTTCCCGAAATATTCTAGACTCGTCAAAGGTTACATGTACAAGTTAATACCTCCCACAGCTACCATAATATCAACATGGACAACCATCGAGGGCCTTGTAGGATACCCTATGCTCAAACCGTGGGGGTGACTCCTGGTACAATTTCCCAAAATCCCTCGAGCACCTGCGAATTCAGAGTACAGCCTCCTCCATAAGGTTATGCCAATCTCTTTCGCAAGCCAATATTTCTTCAAAGTGAAATGACCCCAAAACTGAAGCTCCAATGGAAATCTTGAATGGTTTCTCCTCTTGTTTAGCTAGGGTGGATATTGCACCACCGAAACCAAATTGCAATGGTGGAAGAGTTTTGTTAAATCCTAATGGAACAATGGCTCCAAGAGCACTCCAAAATGAAAGATCAAATCATAATGCCAAAGTGAGGCTCTACCCTTCATTTTATCATTTTTCCATGTCTTCTAGAACTTTCCCATTTTTGACCAAATGAAATGAGACTTCTATAGCTTTACTCTTTTTAACTAAATAAAATATAACCTTCATCTCCCTTCTTTCTTTCACTTAAACATTAAAAGCCACTTTTAATAGTGGTTAAGTAACTTATTAATCTAAAGTTACTTTATTTATTTAATGTCGCCTTACATACATAACATTTCCTAACAAAGTGACATTAAATGACCCCATTTTTACTCTCTTTCTTCTCCCGACAAGCCACAAAAGTCCCTTCTATTGCAAAACGGGGGTACCCCAAAATGGGGACATAACACTACAAATGCTAAAAAGAATGAAAAACAAAGGTTGAAGGCAGAAAGACAAAAAGAAAAAGAAAAAAGACAACAAAGAAAGTATAGTGAATCTATGGGGGTATTTCTTATTCCATATAGTGATGAAGTATATAAGTCTCTCATAGATTATAATGCTTTGTCTCAACAGTTTCAAGGGTTATCTCTCAAAAAACCTTAACCTATCTCTCAGGCGTCATCCAATACATCAGAATTGTCCCATTTTTTAAGTGGGGGGATTATGTGAGAAAGAAGAAGAATTTATTGCAGAAAGGTCGAAATAAAAAATGAAGCCTCCTGAATCAATATTTCCTAGCACAAAGCAACTTGAAAAAGCAAAGTTTCAAAGTTTAAAAATCACTTTAGAAGAAGCTGCCAAATTTTTTCTAGATTTTATAAAGCCTACCATTAATAAAGATGATTTGGTTAAACAAATGCAAAGAATTCCAAAGGTAGAAGAAGATTTAATGGCAGTAAGTGATTTTTGTTATATATTAGATCTAGACGAGTCAGATAAACCAAAAGACTCTATAAGAGTATGGATAGGCAGTTTGTTTTAAATCTAGATGACAAGTCGTCTAGACATTCAAACTGTCTTTGCAATAGCATAAATAAGAATGTCTAGAATGGTTTTTGATTGGTGGATTGCACCTCCACAAGAACAAAGAAATGATGTTATGTCATCATAAATTCATACTTTAGAGATGTTGTTAAGAACACAGTTATGTCTCGAACCTTTGGATAGAAAAAACAGTAATGACAAAACCATCCAAAATGCAATTGCATAATCCTAAATATTTTTCTAAAAATATTTTCAACTAGTAATCAAATTTCAATTAACCAATTATTTTATGACTAGGGTCGTTTTTCTTTCTGAATTGTCAAATAATATAGGTGACTTGGTTATGAAATATTTAAAATCCAAAGAAATTTCTTTAGATAGAGTCTATTGGGTTGATTTAATCCAGATATGCTCTAAAAAGCTCAAGTATTTACGCTGACAGAATAATTCTCAAAGCATCATCTCTTCTTTGGATTGTTGTAAAGATATTTTACCATGGGCACCTCAAAAGAAGAAAGGTAAAAATAAAAGTAAGAGATATTGTAAATACAGGGTTAAAAGAGTGGCTAATCCCAAAAGGTTATTCAAAAATATAAACAAAAAATATAAATATGTTAAAAGAATAAAAAATCAGAAGAAAGATGGATATTTTATTTGCAAACAACTAAGACATTTTGTTGTTAAATGTCCTTAAAAATTTTCATCCAAGCTATAGAAATGCACGGAAATCGAAAATTTTGTAGATGATTGGTTTGTAATTAATTTAGATGAAGAATTATCTGAAGTTTATATAATCTCGGAAGATTAATCAAATCAAGATATTAAGTTTAGTCATAAAATGAATAAAAATAAGTTTTTTTTATATTTCATTAACATAATCTTGTTCGGATTGCTGAAGTATTTTAGAAACAGAAGGAAGATGAAGAATCAGATGAAGGAGAAGAGTTAACTAATGAATCAGAAGAATCGGACTCTAGAGAATAACATAAACAAAGTAAAGAATATTTATTTAAAAATGTAAGTGAGTTATGTCATTTTAAGAAAGACATTGGTTTCAAACAACTAGACATTCAACCATAGAAGTTTGATGAAAACGTTGAAAACAAAATGATGAAAAAAATGATAAAAACTGACAGTCTATTGTATATACATGTTGAAGTTTTAATTAGCAAAGAATGGGTTCAGATAGATGTTTTCATAGATACAGATGGATCTAATAACATGGCTCGACCCAGTTTGTTCAAAGGATTATGGGTATCATTAAAGGATATTTTCCAAGCAGAAACATTGAATGGTAATATAACAATGATTCACTTCTTAGATAATGTGAATATAAAGGTTAGAGGTCAACAAATGAAGATCAATGTTATTCAGCATTTTGATCCATCTAGCAGTGTAATGCTTGGTATATCATTCATAATATCTATTTTCCTTTTATACTATAATAGATGATAAAATTATTTGTAATATAAAAGAAAATGCAGTATATGTACAGAGATTGTATATTGTTAACACCAGTGTTCAAAATAAGTATGCTTAAGTAAAAAGAATACCAGAAAAATATTCCAAAGATTGACAATTTGTTTTGAATTTTTATGAAGAAAAGATAAATATCAAGCATAAAAATAAATTTGCTCGAGTTGAAGATCTCAAGTCTAAACATAGGCCTAATTTAGAAGATCTTCTAAAATTTTGTTCAAATAATCTACAAGAATTTTGGGATGTTTTCAGTCCTGAATTAGAGATTCAAACACTTCATGGTAATAGAGTGAAAGGGAATTTAATTTCTTATACTCCATCTAATGAGCAGAGACTAAAAAAACAAGTATTACTTGCTTTGAAATTGATAGAACCATCTATTTCACATTATTGTTGTTTTGCATTTATTGTGAGTAGTTAGGTGAATTTACTTCAGCACAAAAAACTTATTTTACAGGAGAAAAATAATCTTTAACAATATTTAATGGAATTCAAAAATTTGAAATTTATCTTGCTCCTGTTAGGTTTTTAATAAGAATTGACCACATGAATTTCAAATATTTTTTAAACTCTAAGATTAACAAACAGTTGGCAAGAGGAATATTATTATCATGGGAGATATGGTTCCAGTAGTATGAGTTTGAAGTAGAATGGATTTCAGACAATATAAATTGGTTCGCAGATGTTATGAGTAAAGAAATGAACAAAATGATAAAAAATAGACTTTAACACTGCTAAGTTCCAGTTAGAAGAACCTGACAATAGAAAAAACATTTACAAATAAGTCACATATGCTCGAGGAAGAATATCTTAACACAATAGAAAAAATCAAAAGGGTTGTCGGAATGAAGTTGCAGAGAAACAAATGGATCATGAAATGTAGAACCTACAAAACAATAAATATTGGTCCAAGTTTTCAAATTCCACAAGAATTGTGTAAAATATATCCAACAGATAGAGGAATGAACGTAAAGATTTTATTTAGAAGCATTAATAATATTCAGGGAGAAGAACATGTATGAACCAAAAAAATTATTAATGTGATTCTCAAACTGAAATATTATAATATTATCATATACATAGATTTTTCATTATGTATATATATTAATGTTAAGTTGTTAGAACTAACAAATATTCGTGTGGCAAAGGCAATTAGTGCATTGTTAGATTGTTTTCTAATTCCGGATTTTAAAAAAAAAAATTGAAACATCAATTCTACAAAGTGTTGGTAAAGAATATGACTGGAATCATACATTCTCTATGTTTAATATAATATCGCATTTTGTTGATTGAGAGATTAAAGAAGGAATGTGCATACAAAAGATGTTTATTGTTTATGTTCAGACTTATATGAAAAGCTTAAGATTATTTAAGAAATACTCATAAATGGAAAACAATGTTAGTATGAATAATACTCGAGTTATTTCATCAATTTTAATCAAATGTGATCAAACAAAGGATATTCGAAGCCAAAACCGATAAATATATTTAAATCTCACAAATTGTTTGGCAATGAAGATTTAATTAAGAAATATGAAATATGGTTAAGAGTTTTTCCTTGTAAGCGATTAGTAAAAATAATAACAATAATAATAGAATAATTATGTTATATGTTCTTTACTATTATTTTCACTTTCAGTTTATTCATCAATCAAGAGTCATTAATCACTTCAGTGATAAGATCAAAGGAATGGAGTGAAGATGTATTATTATTTACAAATCTATTATCGGTTTCAAGATCTTGTTCAAAAGTATTATTTAATATTGAATAATTAAAGTATGATATAAACTCACTAAATAACTACTCCAAGAATTAAATAAGCATTGTCATCACCAAATCCACTTGTTATACAGATTTAAGTAGAATTGAATTTGCAGTACAAGACTTGACAAAAAAAAAAGAAATAAAAGATTGTATTCAAGATTGGTCCATAAATCCATTAGATCATCTACAAACAATAATCAACAAAAAGGAAATAGCACGAAAAGAAAAAAAATTGATGGAGATTTGGATCGACCTAAAAGTTATGAAAGAGAAGAGTCATACAAATAATTGTCGCTAAAAGGACAAAGAACGATGAATAATTATACTCAAGATGTTCAACCAGACCTAGTACTAGGCTTCGAAGATGATTGAAATTTTGAACAATACCTCGAAAATGTAGAACAAATTCAAATTCATATGATGTTTTCTTTTGATGAGGACTTTGATTAGATATAAAATTTATTGTAAAAAAGAAAAATGAGTAGACATCACTGGATAGGATTCTCGACAGGACACTCATTTATCTTTTCGTATTTAAATTCATAGAATTAGTTTAGAAATTAGATTTGAAATCTGTAAGGCTTATTTTGTCTATAAATATTTGTAAATACTCGCTTGTAAGACATCTTTCAAGTGTGAAGATAGAGTGTGCACTGATATTGCACTTCTTAGAGCTCTATGAAAGTGTCTATTTTCTACTAATATCGAAGTCTGTCAGGTCATCAATTTAATGATTGTTTTCCAAAAAACTTATATCTCGTAAGTCTCATGTAGAAGCCGAAGGAGTGACATAAGAGGCAAATTGATTGATGAGAAAAAAATTATGGTATGTTCGTCTACTATCGATTTCAGATTAGTCGTAAGTTTTCACAAAAGCCTCATATCTCGAATAGACCAAAAGTTTTTCCTCACCAATCAATCTGTCTCTTACGCCACTCCTTCAACTTCAAAATGGGACTTATGAAATCTAGGTCTTTTGGAAAACAATGCTCAGATTGACGGCCTGACAAGATTCGATATTAACAGTAAAACAAACAATTTCACAAAGCTCTAAGAAGCACAATATCAATTTATACTCTATGCACACTTGAAAGATGTATTACAAACAAGTATTTACAAATATTTTTAGGCAAAACAAACCCCTCAGATTTCAAATCCGAATTTTAATCTAAACCTAAAAATCTAAATACAAAAAAATAAATGAGAGTCATGTTAGGAATCATATCCGATGATGTCTAATCTTTTTTTTTACAATCAATTTTATATCTAATCAAAGTCCTTGTCAAATGAAGACATATTAATTTGATGTTGTTCTAAATCTTCAAAATATTGTTCAAAATTTCAATCGTATTTGAAGTCTAACACTAGGTCCGTTGAGCATCTTGAGTATAATTATTGGTCATTATTTGTCTTTATGGTAACAATTGTTTGGAAAACTCTTTTATTTCATATATTTTAGGTGGTCTCGGATCTCCATCAAACTTTTTCGCTTTCTATGTTATCCCATCGTTGTCAACCATTGTTTGTGGATAAGCTAGTGGATCTACAAATCAATCTTGAATAAAATCTTGTATTCCCTTAATTTTTGGCAAGTCTTGTGTTGCATATTCAACTCCACTTAAATCTCTATAACATATGGATGTAGTGATGACATTGTTAATCCAATCCATGCAATACTCATTTAGTGGGTTCACATCATACTTTAATCATTCAATATCAAAAACTACTTATGAACAAGATCTTGAAACCAATAATAGATTTACAAATAATCGTACATATTCACTCAGTTTCTTTGATCGTATCACTAAAATAATTAGTGAAGTTTTATTGATGAATAAACTACAAGTGGAAATAATAGTTTGGAATATACAACACAATTTTTTTATTATTGTTATTTTTTTTATTAATGGCTTCCAAGGAAAAACTGTTAACCATCTTTCATATTTCTCAATTAACTCTTCATTGTCAACCAATCTATGAACTTTAAATATATTTATCAATTATGGCTCAAAATCTCTTTCATTTGACCACATTTGATCAAATAGATTGAAGAACTCGAGTATTACTCCTACTAGCGTTATTTCTCATTCAAGAGTATTTCTTAAATAATCTCAACTTCTCATATAAGTTTAAACAAAAGTTCTACCCATTTTTTTTTATGCACCTTCATTCATTAATCTTCCAATCAACAAATCGAGATATGATATTAAACATACATAATGTATAATTTCACTCATATTATCCACCAACACTTTGCAGAAATGTTGTTTTAATTTGTTCATTTAAATCTAGAATTAGAAAACAATTTAACAATGTATTAATTGGCTTTGCCACAAAATATTTGTTAATTCTATCAACTTTGCATTAATATATATACATAATGAAAAATTTATGCATATGATAATATTATAATATTCCAATTTGATTCACATTAATCATTTTTTTGTTCATATATGTTATTCTCTCTAGATATTATCAAAATTTCTAAATAAAATCTTTACCTTCATTCCTCCATCTGTTGGATATATTTTACATAGTTCTTCTAAAATTTAAAAACTCGGACCAATATTTTGTGTTTTGTAAGCTCTACATTTCGTGATCTACTTGTTTCTTTGCAACCTCGTTTCAACAACTCTTTTGTTTTGTTTTTTTGTATTAGGTTGTTCTTCCTCAAGTATCTGTAACTTTTTTGCTAAGGTTTTCCTATGTTCAAAGTCTTATAATTGAAACTTAACAATTTTATGATCTAATTAATTTCTCTAGTCATAGCTTTTGCTAGTCAATTTGTAATGTCCTGGAATCCATTCTACTTCAAACTTCTACTATTTGAACCATATCTGTCATGATAATATTATTCATCTTGTTAGTTGTGTGTCAATCTTAGCATTTAGAAAATACTTGAAATTCTCGATGACAATTTTTATTAAAAACTTAATATGAACAAGACAAATTTCGAACTTTTGAATCTCATTAAATATTGTTAAAGTTTATTTTTTTGTTGTAAAATAAGTTTTCTACACCGATGTAAATTTACGTGACTTATAAGCACATATATGTTCATCCCCACCTTTTTAAAAAGGATTCATGCCCAAAATTCATCACTAACATATGTCTGAAAAATTAATTGATTGGAACCGAGTAGCTTCAAGTCTGGAAGAGGTTGACATTTTTTCTTTAACAATCTGACTGCTTGAAAGGTCGATCTAGAACAACCCCCTAATAAATGAACTTGAATAGATGCAATTATTTATGCAATACTAGGGATGTATTTATGAATATATTTCAAAATTCCTAAAAATTAATTAATCTGTTGTATGAAAGTTAGCTCATAGGGAAACCCTGTAATTATCTGGACAATATGCTTCTACATTTTAATCTTCTCATATTCAAAATGAATACCCAAAAATTCAATAGAATATCTAAATATTTCTATATTTTTATCAAACAAGACAATACCATGTAACTTACATTCATTTTTTAACACCTCTAAATGTACAATGTGTTCATCATCAATTACGCTATGTACCAAAATATCATCAATATAGACAGTAATGAGATCATACTTACTAAAAATATTGTTTATTCTCCTTTGAAAATAAGATGAAACATTTTTTAAACCAAAGGAAATTGCATTGCACTAGAATAAACATGTTAGACATGTGAATGTGGTTTTATGTATATCAATTTGTTTTATCTAGATTTGATAATAACCACTCTTCATATCAAATTTTGAAAAGGCATTGTTGTTCTTAATCGTTTGCATGATTATGTATTGTCTCAGCAAAGGATAATGGGAATCTTTAATCATAGCATTGAGTGGTTTACAGTGAACCGCCATTCGGGCTTTACCTCGAACCATTTCAACATGATTCCTAACAATAAATGCAAAACAACAATAATGTGAAGTAGATGGTTCTATCAATTTCATAGCAAGCAATTCTTCATCTTGTTATTTTAATTCATGTTTATCCGCTGAAGTATAAGAAATTAATTTCTCTTTAACCTCATTATCATGAGGTGTCTCAATCTCTAATTCAGGACTATAAATGTCCCAAAATTCTAGTGGATTATTTGAACTGAATTTCTGCAGATCTTATAAAATAGGTCTATATTCAGGCTTGATATCTTCAACTCCAGTAGTTTTATTTTTATGTCTGACATTTCTTTTTTCTTCATAAAAATTCAAAACATGTCAATTTTTCAAAAACAATTTTGGTCGTCTTTTTACAAAGTTTTTTTTGACTTCAATATACTTATTTTCAACATTAGTGTTAGCAATAGACAATCTCTCTACAGATATTGCTTTCTTTTTTATATCACTGTTACGAGGAAAATCTCTCTATGGCTAGGGTGAACCACAAAAAACGAAAATGACTGTAGAAATCAACTCTATCCCAACAACATGCTATATAAACCAATGTGCAAGCAAGATAAGGTAGAGGCCTACCTCGCTCAGATTTTCGATGATGTCCACTGTTGAGCACTTTGACCCAAAGCAATATACCTGCAACAAGTTCTCAACAAACAAGCGAAAGCAAGCATATAGTGGAAATGTAAAAGGTTATCACATTAGATAGCATAATCCATCAATACATAACAAATACGCCCATGGATAATAATTCATATATTTGCAAGATATCAATTGGACAGGAAAGGAGTATTTCTATTAATAAATGATCAGCAGAAGTGAAACTATTACAGACTTTCGTGTCGGTGCGGTTCAGAACCAAAAAATTGAGTTCCTTCCAACTGGGTCCCCACCACTTCAATCCTCCACTAAAGGCAAGCTCATATAAGAGAGACAAAGAGGTTCTCCATCAAATAAGGGAAGAGATTGGGGGTTGAACACTGAGTTCAGACTTAAAGGAGAAAAGGATGTAGACTCAATATGAAGTAAATAATTCTCCAGAGTAACTTTGCTCTCAAATTTGAATTCTCTCATCTTTTACATCTCGTAATTGACTTCTTTATAGCCTTCAAAATGCAACTGAAGGACCGAGTCGGAACGTTTCCAATATATGGAAGACCAAGGATCAGAGATATCTTGTCGTGACATGGAAACCCGACATTTAATTTCGATTTTCTGGCACAGATCCTGATGTACGCGAGCTGTAGTGGAGCAGCCTGCGTATACGCTTGTTGTATAGGGTGCAAGATGCGTACAAGTGGGAAAAAATTATATTTTTGCCTCTGGACTTTAGTAACAGGGAAGACAAGTCTGCATAGGGGAATGGAATAAGGCCCTCTCTGCAATATTGCATAGGGTGAGGAAAATCTTGCTCTAACAAATGCCCCCTAATGTGTGAGGTCAGAGGAGAATCTGAGATGGTCGAAATACATTATAAACAACCCAGAAGTGGAGTGGTAGAGAACCAGCTGGGCGAGCTCAATTGCTCATTACATTCTTCACTAACTTTGCATACATTGTTGCCAAAAATACACTACAGATCCATGTGAAAATATACCAAATAAGTGTATGTGGTCGTGAATAGGCAAATACAAATGCAATTACATGCCAATAGTTGTCATAGTCACGAACAAGGCCTAATAGTACCAGTCTCAAAAAACCGATCCGAAGATACCTATATACCATGGAGTACAAACCGATCTCCCATGATCACTGAAGTCATATAGGTATTGGTCCAATGAAAAGGAAGCAACAGCTAAGGAAAGCTGCAGCCACATAGTGATGACTTCAAGTCTTCTACACAATCCGCCAAAGGTGCAAGTCTACATCATGTGAATAAAAGAGTTGAAGTCGAACATAATGAGACATCATTTAATTACCGGTCATTGATGTATACCGTTAACAAACGTGAGACAACCTACCAATAATGAAGGTAGGTATCAAGGCATTGAGTACATTCATACAAGTGTGAATAGAGGAGTATGTATCGAACACTTGAAGAATTCATCGATCAGGAGAAATTAATGTATTCCCAACGATCAATGGCGAGAGAGCCTACCACTGATGACTGCAAGTCTCAAGGTACTCATAAGACTCTAAGCCTCATTTCCAGAATAAATGGGTTGATGTCGATGGAAAGAGACCGGCTGAAAGGAGAGCATTAAGGCATTTCTCATCAATCAACACGAGGTACAAAGCAAGAGCTTCATGATTTGGTGAAAATCGGATGAAGAACATGTTCATGAACCAACGACCATGTGCATCTTTTTTGTGTGCCAAGTGCAAGCGGTACACGAAAAAGACCCTTTGAATAGCAATCAATGATGAAAACTGTTGACAAAGGCGAGGAAACCACCAATAAGGCTAATAGCATCCAAGACACTGCACGAATCTCAATGTGTGAATAGGTGTCTTGCCGTCGAACACAAGGGAAACCACCCAGTCAACGACCAATGATGAAATGTCAATTGTTGGGTTCAAGGTAACCTACCAATGATGAAAGTAGGGCCAGGGTGCATGATAGGACTACAGTATCATGTGATTCTGAGACAAACTGAGGGTATGGCCGACATGCAAAGTCAAGAGTTCTAAGGAGTGGTCGACACAGGTTAATAAACTTCCTTTGAAAAAGAACATGAGACATATGAAAGACTCTGATAGTGTAGACCCAATGGTGAAACTATGAGATGCAGGGGGCATCAATGAAATTCTCTGTAAGGACTGTAAGAGTAACCAGTCAGTAGAGAAGACTCTGTGACGAGCTCAGCTTCCTAAGGACATGTTAAACCAAAAATTTTGATGAATGGACTCAAATAACTTTGTGCTCTATTCAAAGGCGACAAGGCTACTGCCAATAGAAGATAATACTCCCTTCCCACCCGTCTTTTTGTGTTTTTACATAAAAAAACAAATGTTATGATACAGAGGAAAAGAGTGTCGTAAGTAAGCAAAACTAGTTACAGCAATGGAACATACATATGCTTAATGCAGGGAAGTGCATGCAGGAGATGGACACTCGGGGGAATGTTTCCTCCTAGGTATAGGGTGTCAAATTGCAAAGGATATACACAAGGCCTTGCTTGGTTGAGGATGCAAAACTGCTGAGGCAAACGGTTTATAACGCAAAGTGAGAACCGACTATAGGCTCAATACTGCAAGCAAGGGCATGAGATGCAATCACAATTGAACACCAAAAAATGTCTATTTTTATATCTTTTAGTCTACTTGGTGTGAAAAAGGAATAAACTTGTGCCAAATAGACATATTTTCAAAACCAATTTATGAGTGTGAAAAAGACAAGTTCACTCGGTGATCTTTTCACTTTTTGATAACGAGTTGGAAAAGAGCTTAACTAAGACTCGTGATCTTTCAAATCCAATTTAATGAGTGTGAAAGGGACAAATCACTCGGCAATCTTTTCGTTTTTTAGATGAGTCATAAAAGAGCTTAACTGAGACTCGTTTAGGAGATTCTAGGCGGCAAGTCATGGGGGAGGCCAAGGCTCCCGTGCAGAATTTTTGTGGAATGTCAGTATCTTACGAATAGCCGACATAAGCTTTGGAAAACCCAAAGCTCTCCAAGTTGAGGATGATAAAGCGCTAACTGAGTATATAGTCTCTATGATAGATCGAATAATATCTCTTACAGGAAAATACATAGGCGGGGGTATCAGATACCCCGCAGGACTATCCTGGTCAAAGGTGGTCTCCTCAAAACCAAGAGGGAGAGGACTTGGTGAAAGAAAAACTCTCTTGTTCAGAAGGTGCAGGATCAGGAATACTGACGACATGATTGATGGATGCATCCCTCTCCATAAGGAGAGTAGGATTGACCAGAGATTGCACTAGTATGATCACTTCTTCAATTATGGGTTGAAGAGGATGCATAGTAATGGGGGTAGGGAACCCCTCACCCTTGACAACGGGGGTGAGGTCAGGAGGGGATTGTGACGGCATTACCGTTGTTTCAATCAAAGGAGAAACAAGATAAGGAGAAACCAAAGATGCCTCAGAATCTGAAGGGCCCTTAGGTGAGCCCCATGCTTGTGGTATCCCAGCAGTAGCCGGACACAAACGAGTAAGGTGATCTCCTTCGCAGGTCCTGCAAAGGAACTTAGGTTTACGTCTGAGACATATAGGTTTCTCAATGCCACCAGTGTCGTTCACGACGGCTGGTGACATACTTTCGACACGATAGACAGAGGTGGGAGAGTCATCTCCTGTGATACGGATATGACTTGGGATGAATAGAGTGGTGTCCTTGATCTGACTAGCAGCGGCCAGGTATGGGTTGTCAACACGACTTGTAGGAGTAGTTGACCCATATCCAACAGGACTGGCAGAGGTTGGTGACGAAGCTCCAATATGACTGACAGTGACTGGGCTAGCGGCGGGTTGTGGCATTTGATACCAAGGTGGATGGAAAGATTGACTTGGAAACATTGCAGGCCAGAAGGGATCCTGGTTTACCCCCTGTCCCTGTCCGAAAAGGTAGTATCCTCCATTTAATTGATTCAGGGAACTCTGAACAGGCATCATCACTGAATTCTGCGAAGAGACTGAAGTATGATAAGAAATATTTGAGTGATGATATATGTTGCCCCCTTGTGAAGAGATTCCATAAAGAGGATAGCCTGAATCGTAAAACTGATTCTCCCCATAAGAAGCACCCGGGGATACATGAGAACTCGCCATGGAAAAAGTTTTTGAAGGAACCGACGTGCTAGACGAAGGATACATGGATGGAGTGTAATAAGTAGAGTAAGCACTCATCTGAGTATTGGCTCTTGAAAGAGCATGACTAGGACTAGATCCGTAAGAGGGGAGATTCCAACCTCCCGTCATTAAAACAGGTTGAGGGACATGACTCATATAAAATGAAGACATAGGCATTGAGGCCATGGTGCCCCTAGATCCAATGTTAGGATTCACATGAGTGGACCAGGGAGAGGATTGCAAGGGTGAAGGCATATCAACGAGAGAATGACTAGAGACCCAAGGCACAGACTGAGTACCATAATTATGCATACCATTATAAAAAACAGAAGGACTCGTCCCCATGACAGAAGTAGGCATCATGGGGTAGGTAGCAGTGAACGAAGGATTAAAAGGAACTCCACTATCCATGATAAAGAGGACTCAGTATAAAATCCTAAGGCCAACTAGTAATCAAAGAGCACTCCAAAAGTCAAACGGACAATAAGCATGCAAACAGGGTAAAGTGGTTGAGTGGCCTCCCTCCCTAAAGAATGTATGTCTCGCCCAAGAGGGGCCTAAGACTCCCTGCTAAAGATCGGAGGTAACAGAATCAGTTATAAGGGCCCTCGTGGGCTTAACAACCAGTCGATCAGATCCCCCTAGAGAAATAATCCTCCATAAAAGTGTGTTGTCTTACCCTTATCTAACCCAGGGTACCTACAGAATAACCCCTCCAAGTAACCTATGAGACATCTAAGTCAAATAACTAATAAACCATTGTATAATCGATGCACAGGCGAGCAGTCGTAATTCAGATCCACCGTATGTGTAGGGTAGCAAATCCCGAAACCTTGAAAGCACCGCCTCTCACGGAGGTAAAGGCACTAACAAGATCCCCAGATACGAATAGATACCTAGAAATATCTCTGACGCTAGGAAGGTATCGGGGGGATATCCTTTCAACCGACTTCGCACGACCTCGTGATTAACTCCGGTGTGAATGGAGCCTCCTGGTCTTACCAATTATACAATGGATTTCTCCACTCCCTGACTCAGACACATATGTTGATTTAATTGTCTTGGAGAATTTTACTCACAAAATAATATTCCAAGGCACTAAATCCTAGGCTAGTTTGTGCACCCTAAAAAACAAAATTATTACTAATAAATTTTAAATTATAGCGTTGATTTTATGGCAATGATTACTCAAAAAGGTATGGTGATGAAACTCATGGTGTTATGACTATACAAGAAAAGTAAATATGAAAATAATGCAAAGTCCTAACTTTAACTTTTAAAGAATGACATGCCTCTAAAAAATGATGCAATTTTCAAATTCAACTCAACAATTCAGAAGTAAAAATGCAATCTTTCACTATATGCACTAAGCGAATGATAAAAACTCAAAAGACAAAAATGTCAAACAATGCAAAATGTCTATTTTTTTGTATTTTCAATATATCGAAACCGAAAATGCATGGACTGAAAAACAACTTGATATATAGCCCTACTGTGTATAAAAAAGAGATAACTCAAGCAGGATATCAAGCAACAAAACACCCATCCCAATGTACAAGGACAATAAAAATGAAAAGATGAAGAGAAAGACTTCGCCCAAAAATTCAACCAAAAGAGGGTTTTATGTCATCCCACAAGCACTCAACGGGCACTACAGAGACCTAAGAAGGCTCAGCAAGCATCAAATCCCACCCAGCAAACACCATACCAAGAAAACATGCAAGGAAAAAGGGTGTACGCGACTGTTCAAGCAAACAGAGTGTATATACGCAGCTTGCAGTGAGACAACCTACGTGTATACGTGACAGTCAAGGCAAAAAGCATGTATATGCTTTGAAACAAGGCTAGGCAAGGGAGAAAAGCTTAAAACTCAAACCCAGAGTGAACAGGAGCTGTCAAGCAATGATACGACAAGAACCACAATAGAAACAAGAGCAATCTAAGGAGAAAAGTAATTCAAACCCTAAGAAAGAAGAATAATCCCCAGTGAAGTCGCCAATTTTGTTACGAGGAAAATCTTTGTATGGCTAGGGTGAACCACAACAAACGGAAATGACTGCAAAAATCAAATCTATCCCAACAACATGCTATATAAACCAATGTGCAAGCAAGATAAGGAAAAGGCCTACCTCGCTCAGATGTTCGATGATGTCCACTGTTGAGCACTTTGACCCAAAGCAATATACCTGCAACAAGTTCTCAACAAACAAGAAAAAGCAAGCATATAGTGGAAATGTAAAAGGTTAGCACATTAGAAAGCATAATCCATCAATACATAACAAATACGCCCATGTATAATAATTCATATATTTGCAAGATATCAATTCGATGGGAAAGGAGTATTTCTATTAATAAATGATCAACAGAAGTGAAACTATTACATACTTCTGTGTCAACACGATTCGAAACCAAGAAACCGAGTTCCTTCCAACTGGGTCCCCACCACTTCAAACCTCCACCAAAGGCAAGCTCATATAAGGGAGACAAAGAGGTTCTCCATCAAATAAGGGAAGATCTTGGGGGCTGAACACTGAGTTCAGACTTAAAGGACAAAGGGATGCAGACTCAATATGAAGTAAATAACTTCTCCAGAGTAACGTTGCTCTCAAAGTTGAATTCTCTCCTCTTCCACAGGTCGGAATTGGCTTCTTTATAGCCTTCAAAATGCAACTGAAGGGCCGAGTCGGAAAGTTTCTAGTATATGGAAGGCCAAGGATCAGATATCTCCTGTCATGACATGGAAACCCGACATTTAATTTTGATTTTCTAGCACAAATCCCGATGTACGCGGGCTGTAGTGGAGCAGCCTGCGTATACATTTATTGTATAGGGTGCAAGATGCGTACAAGTGGACAAAATTTATATTTTTTCCTCTAGACTTTAGTAACAGGTAAGACAAGTCTGCATAAGGGAATGGAATAAGGCCCTCTCTACAAGATTGCATAGGGTGAAGCAAATCTTGCTCTAACAATTACAAATAATTCTATCATATGTTTTAGTAAAGGAAAAAATAGATATTATGAATGGCATAACAATTATTAAATTGTTAGATGGATAATAACATGGATCTTCACTTGCTGACCTTCGAGCTTTATACTCACATTATCTAAGCGGTGATTAATTGTTATATTATCATTCAAGGCTTCTGACTGAAAAACATTATTTAATAGTTTCCATAAAATTTTAAACGGTGTGGGTCTAGTCAAGTTATTAGATCCACATGTATCTATTAAAGCATCTACTTGTACTCATGTTTTGTCAATTAAAACTTCAACAAATATATACAATAGACTGTCAATTTTCATCATCTTTTTCATCATTTTATTCTCAGTGTTCTCATCAAACTTCAGTTGGAGTTACTTCACACACACCTAGCATTTCTTTTTCCTAAGGTTTTTATTTGTTTGTTAGTCATAATTAGTCATTATCCAAAAGACTAATTGCTGACGAACTACTAAGCAAAAGCTACACCAAAATTGTTTTACGGGTACAAAAGATTGAAGACATCGAAAAGATGGAATTCCAAAAAGAATTCATTCTTACACCTTACAGCTATTTTGCATGGAAGGAGAAAATAGCCATACATCTCCGATCCAGAGGGTTGTATAGGTTAACCATGAATACAGATACAGAGCCGACATCAGCCATAGAAAAATCCAAGTACTTAAATCGCATGGATGAGGCACTTGGAACAATTTGTAGTCTTATTTCTCTCGATCTCCTTTTTCATACATCTTCCTATAAGACTCCCAATGAAACCTAGACCATCTTGGAAGGGCTCTTTGGCAAACAAGATGAGATGAGGGGACACATGCTGGAGGTGGAGCTGCTCACATTGGATGCAAAAAGCTTCGAGAATATCCAAGATTTCATTACAAAATTCAAGGATTTNGCTTGCGGGGTTGATAAATCGAAGGAGGAGAAACAAATGGTTCTCACCATTCTCTCCAAGCTTGGACCTAAATTCTCTGTATTCGTATCCACATTCCATACTATCAGATTCGCCTCTAGAGCCACCTGGAAGATGCCTTCTCTTGAAGACTTTATCGAATCCCTGACACAAGAGCAAACCAAGCTCATCAACATGGGCGCAATCAAAGTCCCAAGGGCGCATGCACTCACTGTGCATGATGGCAGCCACAAATATCATAAATCTAAAGATAAAGATAAGCAGAAAGCTCATGCACATACGAAGAAGGAAGGGTACACAAAACCCTTCACCGATGCCTCCGGATCCAAAGGAGAAAAAGGAAGAAAAGGAAAAAAATGCATATATTGTCACAAAGGATTCCATCCGGAATCTGCATGCATGCAAAAACAAATAGATATGATGTCTCAGATACTTCAGCAAAACAACCTTGGAGATCGCATCCCCGAGGGTGCAAAGAAGAAGAAGCCAGAAGATCTGAATTCCAAGAAAGGCAATTCTAGCCATGCCTTGATTGCAATCAACTCCTCTCCTGATGCTTGGATCGTAGATTCAAGAGCATCACATCACATGGTTGCCTCAGAAGCAGTCTATTCTTATTTGGATGCATGCAAAGGTCCTCCTATTCTGATGGGGGACAACTCTTCTGTCGAAGTCACGGAAAAGGAAGGATTGAACTCACCAACAGAAGCTTCGAGAACGTGCTGCATGTTCCCAAGCTTTCTGTCAACCTTCTCTCCGTGTATCAGATGACGAATTCCAGCACTGGAAAGAAATTCATATTCACACCAAATTCCATGGACATATATGACATGCAAACCAACTCCAGGGTTACTACTGGTGAGGTAAATCATCAGTCTAGATTGTATACATTTTATGAATTCATTGAACCTGATTCTGCTTTACTGCTTACTCATGTTGATGAAAGTAGTAGGATAT
>JASDQU010103583.1:113501-125301 GCA_032191745.1 Picea mariana | reverse complement strand
GATAGATTAATTAGGACAATCTCTAAGTGGTATCATTTGTCTAAGACCTCTACCCTGGGTGTCGTGTGTCAAATCACCTGGCAACTCGCCTTGTTGGATCTGCGGCACACCCGGTCGGTAAGTTTTAGATTGGTGAATGATACATAAGGAGGCCCAAACCATCTCATTAATTCAACATCAATTTATCCTAATAAAACACATGAACTACATTGCCCACAATTCCCTTTAAGGCACTGATCTCAATTTTTACACTCAGCAAAGCCACAGGCTTCTTTTTACATTTGATATCTATTTGAAGCAACTTTAGTATTACTTGCATCTAACAAACGTACCCGAGTATCCTTTTATGCAAGTATATGCTTGATGTTATATCGTGGATGAATAATTGGTTTATGTGTATTTCAATTTATGGTTGATTGTTGAATGAATAATAAACTCCTAGATTTAATTTCTTGTACTTAGCTTAGTTCAAGCCATAGTATATTTGTTAGGGACTACCCCCCCTTGGCTTTGCTAGGAGTTGGCCTAGACGGAGGAGTTGAGGATTAGGTGACAACACCTTAACTCTCACTTGCCCCCAAGGACACACCGAGTGGATTGAAGATTTTTTCCACGTCTCCCAGGTGTGTATAAGGCGGCAACACTACCCAAGGATGATAAGATCAACAATACATAAAAAGTGTGAGGTGGTTATGCCACATATACAACAATCTCCATGGAGGTAGGACGTCTCCATCAAAAGAGGAAGTGGTCCAGGTCAAAGCTCCAACATCTAGCTCCAATCAAGGCATGAGTTCTAACAACCTCCCTCAAGTGTGGACATCCCTCAAAAAGTGAAATGACCAAGCAAACAAGACGTCTAAGGTGGCATGTGTGGCTCCAAGAAGGTGGACTCCTCCAAAAGTGGTCTAACGGTCTCATAATAAAATCTCCAAGGTGCAACTAACTTCTCAAAGCATGCCAATGGTCATATCCAAGAAGTAAGGGATCAAAACCCCCCTCAAGCAAGCTCCACGTCCAAGGAAAGTTGCCAATGACCTCATGAAGAAGGGGATGATATATGCCTCCAAAAATGTGCTAAGAGAGGGAGTGCTCCAATGGGGATGGTGAGTCATCCTCTCACAATAAAAAATGCATGTGCAATAGCCCTCATAAAGGCTAGGCACTCCAGGGAGGGCCCCTCAATTTTCCAAGTGCATAAAAATATGTAGATACTAGAAGGGGGAGAGTTCTCCACATAAAGGTGTTTCGCATGATCTAAAGTGCCAATTACATATGAAATAACCCAAAGTGCTAGGGAAATAATCACCTAGGCCAAAGTGTGACATACATGCATAGAGCCATGCTTATGTTGAAGGGGAAGTGTGCTTCTAGGTGTAAAACCTTTACAATACATTGCATAACCTTTACAAAGGGTAAAGTGAAAAAACCTAGGGGAACTCTAAGTCATGTGTTCTAATAGACCCATCCCAAGACCCTCGCACACCCACCTCGACCATAAGTGATCTCTATAAGATGGTTAGAACGAGCCATTAGGGCAGGACTAGCCTTGGAATGGAACCTAGAAGGACGTGCCTTGACCAACCACAAGGGTCTAGAGAAACCACCTAAAAAAATACTTTACATAGATCAATAAGCATGGTCTAGTGAAAATACAATTGATACATCATCACAACTTTTGGTTCATCAAGATACATCACAAAATCCTTGTAAAGGCACAACTAATCATGGAACACCGAGCTTAGACATTAGCTCAAAAATGTGCAACAAGATCAACTTTGATGTTGGGACAATCTTGGAAAGAAGACAGGTCACCTTGATGCAAGTGTTGTAATTCAAGACAAAGTCTTAGTCCACTCTTGATTCCATCCAACTCTGCTTGATTATATGTTGTTCCTAGAAAATTTAAGAAGACTGTTATAAAATTCCCATTCTCTCCCCTCTTGACTCCCTTGCAATAGCTTTCTAGGGGTTCCCTTTTGCTAATTCATCAAAATTAACTTAAGTCCAATTTGTCTCATGTGGATTTAAGTTTGTTGGGAAGAGTCTCCCCTCCCTACACATTGTCCTTCAACGAGAGGTTTGATTGGAGTCAATTTTCAAGCTTTCAAAATTTGGAGCTCGTTAATTGGAATCTTTTAGAATCTTCTTCTATCATTTTCTATTTGACTGTTTCTTGGATAGATAATTTGGCTTTTTTTTCTTCGGATTTGGTTGAGATTGTCATATATTTTTTTTTAAATTCTAGCTTCATAGCCTTTCATATATTTCTTTTGGTAAAAGGTAAACAATTTTTACTTGATTTGTGGGGAAATTTTCAACCCCATACCAACATTATCGTAGTAAACCTACATTGATACAAGGGTTGTCAAACTCAACCAACTTTTAACGTTGATTGGGGCTCTATGCCTGGGTTTGAACCTAGGTCTTTATGATCTGAAATAGATTTGAGCACAAAGCAGTGGTTGTAAGCCTTAGTATCTAAGGCAATTTAGCAAGTGAAGAAGGTAGTAACTATGTAAAAGATAATGCAAAGTAAAGTGGAATAAAACAAAGGAGAAAAAGCAAGAATTAAATAAAACAAAAAATGAAAATAGGAGAGAAAAGATCGAGGAATGGGAAATGAAAGGTTAGGTTTGTTGGCCCTCCCATTACCCAAGCTCTCCCTATTTCTTTCTGTACTTTCACTCTCAAAGGTCTTTTTTGGGGTCAGGAGGAGAGAATGCAAAGGAGTTGTGTGAATTGTTGAATGACTATAGAGCCATGAACTGCATTGTAGCAGAGATTGCCAGAATAAGAGCAATGAGCAACCATTGAATGCTAGTTTTCCCATTTGGGTTCCTAGGGTAAACAATGTCTCTATGTGCAATGTTTTATCTGTGTGTTATTGTTTTATTGTGTCAATTTGTTTCCGTGTTAATAGTAGAGCTTCTCTTTGATATTAATGGTTGCTAGTGAATAGTGGGAGTGTAAACGAGAGGGATATGTAATCAAACTTGTGGATTTATTGCATTATTGGTTTTCCTTGTCTAATAGAGAGTATGATAGCTCTGTTACTACCACCGTAGGATGCATTTCCAGGCCCACATATCAWGGGTTACTACCTCAGAGCTGTTACACTTCTGTAGGGGGTTTCTAAATAGATTTATTTGAGTTTGGTGGACTGTTGGGCATTTTTAAGCACTRTTGGGTGTTTTTCTCTTTGTCTGGGTCGTAACCCTTTCCTTTGGGAAATGCTCTTAATTGCTAGATGAATTCAAGGTTAGCGTTGGTTGTCTAAGAGGTCATATGCATCCCCTAAACCATTTATAATCCCCGTGAGCGTCACCAAGGCCATACATAGTTGAGGGAGGTTGTATAGTAGTGCCCACTCAATTCTTTACACACCCAATATGTTTCCCAAGTCATTGAGCATGATGGTGAAAATGCAAGCATTTTACAACACCACTGGTTTTATTTGTTGATAAATGAAATCGTTTTCTTGGTCTCGATATAATATTGATTCCTTAGCAGAAGACATGATCTGCTAGCTTGCTAATTGTCGAATTGACTGTGGTGAATTGACTTGGAAGCAAAGTGTTTGGCTTGAACATTTCTCTATCTTCCTCATAAGTTGTGTAGTCAAAGATAACCCTCAACCAACATTATTTCCTACAAATGCATGTGGGTAATTACAATAGTAACAATACATTAAGATATTTGAAATGGCATGTTGTTGGGGTTGATATCAAATGGAAAATAGTCATTCCTCTTTGAGTATTGGGACATTTTCCCTTAACGAAATTGAAGGGTAGTCTACCTTGAATTTTGTAGCATTATAATATTCATTTCTATAGATTTAGAATAGGGAGTGTTGGCTTATTTATAAACGACAAAGGTAATATGGAAAGCCACCATTATCGGTAATTGTAATCCCTGTCATCTCTCTTCCATTGCAAACAAAGTCATCCTTATTGTTGGGTAATTTGTTGAGATGAAGGAAGGAATATGATGTAGCTTGTCATTGGTCCAATGTCAATTATGGTCCTCCTTTGGGATATGTGCATACTCATCAATGTTGAGTTGTGGTATCTCATTGGTTGTGGGAGTATGGTGGAAAAGTGCTATGTAAGAATTTTGTTGTAGACAACATTGGGGATTGGATGTGTGCTAGTAAAGGTGATGGGATATATTGTGTACATAACAACAATTAGAGATTTAAGAAAGACATTTAGAGTAAGCAATTGATATCATGCATAGAGAGTTGATTGGTAATCACCCTAGCATTAGGAAGACAACAAACAAAACCAAGCTTTGAAGCCAAGAATCACAACCATTTGGTGTATGCCTACATGGTGTTTAACAACAGAGGAACTAGAACTCAAAGTCCTGATTGTAATTGCAATTCAATCGGTTGTTTGTGTGTAGGTTACACAGAGAACAGAAGCCTCAGAGTCATACAGAGAACAAAGATCTCTACATAATTTGAAGACTAGAGAATAGATTACATTTCTGTAGAGCATTCATGTTGGTGAAGCGAGTGCGCTGTAAGCCCCTCGTTTACAGATCATATGGTATTAGAGCAGTTGAATCCTTGACTGTGACATAGATGCCATAACCTTCCAGACCTAGCATGGGTAAAGCAAATAGAGAGGGGTTGGAAGACCTACAAGCCATCAACGCCTAGCTTCAAGAAGAGAACAAGCACTTGAAGGATCAGGTCTAAATGTTTAGTCAAAGGATAACAGAGATGGAGAAGAACCTTGAGAGCTCGACAAGACTACTGCCATTGCTAAAGAAACAATTTGTTGAAGGCCAAGACTCCCTTACTGCGGTTATAGCAGATTGGGACAAGAGTAGAGTTTAACTTGTACACTTGGGAGAGAAGGTCATCTAGTTGGACAATTAGTAGGAGGATAGGTTCACTCAGATGGTGAATCAACTGCAACAAGAGTTGGTAGAGAAGGAGGAGGAACTGACAAAGCTCCAAGAAGTTGTCCAAGAGCATAGAGAAGTAAAGCCACCTCCCATTGCCCTTGCTAAAGCCAACACCATGATCAAGACAACTCTAGTAAGCTCACCTTCCATAGACATTTTTGAGGAGCAACTTGGTAAATTTGAAAAGCATACTAGAGGCATTGAATCAAAATTGTTAAGGAAAATGGGCTATGATGGAAAAGGGTTAGGAAAGAGAAGGCAAGGCATCCTAAGCCCCATTGTAGCTGAACAGGGGGTCAAGCATGAGGGCCTCGGTGTTGATGGCAGAGAGAAAAGGCTACCAAATCAAAGATCACGTTTGTGAAGGCAAAGGACATGGCGGAGTTGGCTTGCTCATTAGAAGAAAGAGCAACATTACATGAAGGCAGTTACGACCTCAACCTTCTTGTGGTGGATTACAAAAGTGCAATGATGAGAAGAGTTCGAAAACTCAGTCTACACCTGCACTAAGAAGAAGCAACAAGCAGTTCGATCGAAAGAAGAAGAAGAACCGCGGCTATGCATCAGGTAAGGCATCCCTTGTTTGTCATTGCTGTAGGAAGAAAGGCCATGAAGTTGCCATCTGTTGGGACTTAGAGGTATGCTCATTTTGTAGGAAGAAAGGCCATCGTGTAGCATCTTGATAGAAGAAGCAAGTCATGTTCCACAAGCTAAATTGCTTTTGGAGGAGGAATGGCAAGAAGACGTTCCCTAACCAACAACGAATTTAGAGGCATAGGGAAAAAAGGAGCATTTTAAGCAGTCCATACAATAGTGCCAAGAACTTTTGCCACCACTACAAGTTGAGTGGTCGTTGGGAAGAAAAGTGTTGGCGACTTCATCTAGAGCTTCACCCTAGAAATCACACAATCAAGAGAGGAGTGTGGAGAGTGAAGATTGAAGTAGATGAAGAGCTGCTTGCATCTCTAGTCCAAGGAGCATAAGCTATCCAAGGAGCTATAGTAACACATGAGGTCATTAACACCAACACGATGGATAATAGGTTGATGCCAAGGGAAGCCACAATCTAGTTGTTGTTTTCGATATTGCATCAGAAGAATCCCTTCTTGGAGATGTGCCAAAGATTGGTGCACAAAGGTCAATGACCTTAGGGAGGATTCTTGAGAACTCCATGATAATGCCAAAGAAAGCAGAACGCTAGATGATGAATTGTGATTGCACATAAAGGTTGTCATCCAGATGACATTGTTGCAGAGACAGAGTGCTTGTAAGCATGTGCAGGCATTGGAGAGTTGTTTCCATGTCGTGAAGCAATTGATTTAGTAGAAGAAGGTAGATCACACTTCCTTTTGTGGGGTTGCTGTGTGAGGGCATACTTACTAGGATCTTGTTGAACAAACATAGACCAGTATTCAACTTGGCTTGATTGACTGCCAAGATGGACTGTCTCCAAGTGTGAGAGAGATGGGAATGAATTTTGATTGTAGAGTTTGGATCTGGAGATTGCTCATAGTTGAGAATCTGTGAGTAGACTTCTGTATTGCGGGAACAAGTGAGCCAACAACTAGAGCCAAAGCCAGTAGTTAGAGCTAGGAGCCAGAGCTAGTAGCTAGAGCTCAGAGCCAAAGCCAGAGCTAGAGTCAGAGTTGTAGCTTGGAGCCAGAGTTAGAGCCATGTTCCAGAGAAGAAGGTAGAGAGCACATTGATCTAAATTGGTCCTCTAAGCTTTTTGAGACCGAAAAACCTCTCAACTAGGAGGTGTGATGTGAAATGGATCTGAACATAAAGCAATGGTTGTAAGCCTCAGTATCTAAGGCAATTTGGTAATTAAGGAAGGGTAGTAGCTATGTAAAAGGCAATGCAAAGTAAAGTGGAATAAGACAAAGGAGATTTTTTTTTAAATAAAATAGAAAATGAAAATAGGAGAGAAAAGACCAAGGAATGGTAAATGAAAGGTTAGGCTTGTTGGCCTTCCCATTACCCAAGCTCTCCCTATTTCTTCTTGTACTTTCATTCTCAAAGGTCTTTTTTGGGGCCATGAGGAGAGAATGTAAAGGAGAAGGTGCYGTGTGAATTGTTGAATGGCCATAGAGCAATGAACTGCATTGTACTAGAGATTGCTGGAATAACAACAGTAAGCAACCATTGAATGTTGGTTTTACCATTTTCGTTTCAAGGGTAAAAAATGTCTCTATGTGCAATCTTTTATTTTTGTGTTGTTTTACTGTGTCAACTTGCTTCTATGTTGATAGTAGATCTTCTCTTTGATATTAATGGCTGCTAGTGAATAGTGGGAGTGTAAGTGAGAAGGATATGTAATCAAACTTGTGGATTTACTGCATTATTGGTTTTCCTTGTTTAATAGAGAGTATAACAACTCTATTACTACCACTGTAGGATGTATTTCCAGGCCCATAGATCAATTGATGCTACCTTAGAGCGATTGCACTTTTGTAGGAAGTTTTTAAATTGGTTTATTTGAGTTTGGTGGATTGTTGGGTGTTTTTAAGCATTGKGCATTTTTCTCTTTGCCTGGGTCGTACCGCTCTCCTCTGAGCAATGCTCTTACCTGCTAGGTGAATTCAAGATTAGCCTTGGCTATCCAAGAGGCCATGTGCATTCCTTGAACCATTTATAATCCCTGCAAGCATCAACAAGGTCGTATGTGGTCATACGGGCTTTACACAACTAAGGGAGGTCATATAGCAGTGCCCACCCTTAGTTCTTTACACACTCAATCTATTTTCCAACCTATTGAGTGTGATGGTAAAAACATAAGCATTTTATAGCAACATTGGCATTTTGTTCGTTGATAGATGAAGTTGTTTTCTTGCTCCCAATAGAGTATTGATTCCTTAGCAAAAGAAGTGATCTCCCTGTTGCTAATTGGCGAATTGATTGTGGTGAATCGACTTGGAAGCAAAGCGTTTGGCCTGAACGTTTCTCTATCTTCCTCATAAGTCGTGTGGTCAAAGAGAACCCTCAACCAACATTATTTGCTACAAACACATGCGGGCAAACAAAATACATGAAGATATTTTGAAATGGCATCTGGATGGGGTTGATATCAAATGAAAACAAGGCATTCCTCTTTGATTATTGGAACATTTTCCCTTGATGAAATTGAAGAGTAGTCTACCTTGATTGCCATAGCATTATACCATTCATTGCTAGAGTATTATAATAGAGAGTATTGGCTTATTCATAAACAACAAAGGTAATTTGGAAAGCCACCATGAATCGATAATTTTAATCTCTGTCATCTCTCTTTTGTTGCAAACAAAGTCATACTCATTGTTGGGTAATTTGTTGAGATGAAGGAAGGAATATGATGTAGTCCATAATTGGTCCAATGTCAATTGATGGTCCTCCTTGAGATATGTGCATACTCATATCAATGTTCAGTTGTGATATCTCATTGGTTGTGGGAGTACGATGGAAAAGTGTTATGTAAAATTTTTGTTGTAGAAAACATTGGGGATTGGATGTGTGCTAGTAAAGGTGATGGAATATATTGTGTGCATAACAACACTTAGAGATTGAAGAAAGACATTTAGAGCATGCAACTGATATCATGCATAGAGAGTTGATTGGTAATCACCTTGGCACTACACAGTCAACAAACAAAACCAAGCATTGAAGCTATAAGAAGCATAGCCATTTGGTGTATCCTTGCTTGGTGTTTAACAACCGGGGAACTAGAACTCAAAGTCTTGATTGTAATTGACAATTGCAATTCAATCAGTTGTTTGTGTGCAGGTTACACTGAGAAGAGAAGCCTCAAATTCATACAGATAACAAAGATCTCTACATAACTTCAAGACTGGAGAATAAATTACATTTCCGCAAAGCATTCATGTTGGTGAAGCGAGTAGGCTATAAGCCCCTCATTTATGGATCAATTTATCATGGCAATGTCCTCTGTCAATCGACAAACCAAAAATGATGGACATTCTTATCTTTCCATACGTGCCATCATAGAAAACCAATATTAATTTCCAGAAGTGCTTTGCGAGTCTTGGAAGAGAAAGAGCATACATCCCAATTTTACTGGAGGTTTCTTACTGAGATTAAATCAATTTGCTGAGATCCTAGATGAGTAGGTAAGAGGTGCCAAATATGTTTGACAATGTTGCATTGAATTAAGAGATGCTTTGCTTCCTCCTCTGCCTCAAGACATCCCTTTCATCTTGTTGGACCTAGAAAGCCCCATTTTCTTCTTGCCACTTGAGTAAGGATTTTGTTGCTTGTATCGACAAAAGGTTGTTATTTTGGGCCGCCACATGGGTGGCCAAATCTTCTTCGATAATTTTTCCGTAGCCAAGCTTACTTCTTCTTTAATCCCTGACATATATCCATCTTTCCCAAAGATAGAAGCCTTTACCTTTATTATACCACACCACATTTTATCTAGGATATTTTAAAAATTAGCAATCGTTTCTTCAACTTTTGTTCTAACACACTTGCACCTCCAAGGACATATCAATTGGCTAGTCCTAAAAAGGTTCCCGAGAGGCATCTCAAATTTGAGAGTACCCTCTTTTGATTTGATTTGAAGTTCACTAATCTTTGAATTTGATCCATCCTTCTTCCTTCAAGACCTCCTTGATTCTTCCCAAACCTTGGATACTATTGAAGGGGGGATGACCTTCCCATGGATCATCGAAGAAGTCAACAACTATACCATCATTTACCTTTCAGAATGCATGCTGACCTACCAGGCTTTTGCAATTATGGATACCATTTTAGATACAAGATCCTTTAGGTCAATCTTTGCTAAAGAAGGTCTGTGACGAGGCTCATTCTAGATACTTCCATCTCACAATCATACACCATAAATGATTGTGTTGTACCAAAATTTGCTAGTATAGTTTGACATTGAAGGCTTGATTAATTGATTCCAAATTTCTAATACCAACTCAGTTGCCCATTTTTGTTTGGAGACCTGCTTCCATGTCAACATTTCCCACTTCTCTTGTTTAAGTTCCTTTCCATGAGAAGTGCATCATGAGTCACGACCCTTCCAAGGCTTGGAGGATCATTTTGGGAGCCATTAAAATTGAATATTGAAATAATGAAATGGATGATGAGATTGATTGGGTTAGAAGGATTCTCCCAACAAGGGAGAGATATCTATCAGTCTAAGAATTAAGTCATGCTTTCAATTTCCTAGAGATTTTTACCAATCTTTAGATTTGGGCAAATTTTAGATAATGGAAATCCAAGGTGTTTGGTAAGGAGGTTTTTTGTCTGAAACCCCAAGAATTTGTAGATTTTATATTGTACTCTTAACGGGGTGTTGAAAAAGAAAAGTTTATGCTTTCTGCATTTATAGCTTGGCTCAATGCTTAAAAAATATTAATGTTCTTTACTAATCTTCTTGCTTAGCTCATTGATGCCTCACCGTGACCAAGTAAGTGACTAATGGGGTGGACTGAAGAAGTTATATGTAGCCCTTTAACATTCCTCAAATTTGATTTTTGTTAGGGCCTTGCCCAAAGCTTCAACTAACATGATGAAAAAGGATGGAGATAAAGGACAACCTTGATGCATACCTCTAGATGAATTGAAAATAAGAACAATAAAAGAGGATGCTGTCATACATTGCTAGGCTCAATCTTCCTTGTTATCCCCGATTTTTAGGGATAACTAGGAGATCATGTCTCGAGGCCCACAGGTCCTAGACATGGAGTATCGAGAGCAGGATTGACCTGAGCATGGCCCTGGAGGGCCCATCCTTTTCTTCTTCCATTAGCTTTGTCTTGTCAAGCAACAACAACATCCATCACCATCGGCTTGGTCTTGTATCAGAAGAGGTTCTTGCTCCATGAGGTAATTGGTCCAGGTATCATGGTATGTGTCACTTTTGATCATTGAAACCTTTAAATATATGCATATGATTCCTTTTATCTCCAACAACTGCTTGGATCTTACATTGGCCCACTTGACCATGCTTGGGGAAATTGACATGATGCCCTAGCAAGCTTGTGCCCATAGGTTTCGGTTTGGCACTGGGGAATTTCTGAAAAGCCATCGTCTGCTCCCATCATACTACCACTTTTACATCTTATATCCCGCTCATTTATCCCATTCCCCTTGTCCGGGCATTGGGTTGACCTATTTGCAGGATTGCACCTTATCTCGTGGGAAGAAGGGGCTAAAGGCCCAGAAGGTAAAAGCAGCTGGTAAAAGACAAAAGCCTAGAAATAAAACCTTGAGATACCTCGCCCAGGGATCCCCGAGAAGGTAATAAAAGGCCTCTTAGCAAGAAACAAGAGGGACTTGAAAAATAACAAACAATACCTAGTCAGAGGATAGGGGGTCTCATCACGAGCCAACCTATTAGGTTCATGGGTACCGAATAGTATGACATTGCCACCATCTGGTTACCACGCCAGGGCAGTGACCTTTGGTTGCATGGCCAAGGGAAAGGGGGTCTCATCACGAGCCAGCCTTCTCATCTCTGTGAAAGTACTTGTGGGTAACACTGTCAGCTCTGGTCACCATGCCAAGGCAGTGTCCTCTGGTTAGCCCTTGAATAAAAAGAAAAAGAAGAAGAAAAAGCAAATAAAAGAATAAAGCAAGAAAAGAATAAAGGCAAGAATGGGCTTGGAAAAAATGCATCCATGATAGGTACAACTCGCCTTCTACAAAGGCACCCACAGATAACATTATGCATCCTTAGCCCTCATTGCACCCACATGTCTAGACATCCCCTAGCCACATCACCTCACTTACATGGCTTGGATGAAATCTTCCTGGAAACTTTCCTTTTCTTGTGGACACTAGCCCAATAGGACGTCTTGTCTTTTTCTCCAATCTTGTATTGCAGGTTTTTGTAATGTCTTTGAGCTATTGACTGATGTATTAGGGTTTTTATGCA